>JAYDZE010008670.1:0-28715 GCA_034509125.1 Monilaria moniliformis
AACAACAACAACAACAACAACAACAATAATAATAATAATAATAATAATAATAATAATAATAATAATAATAATAATAAGATACAGCATAAAGTATGATACATATTTCTAAAAATTACATTAAGATTTGGTTAATAAATTATTAGTTGAGAATATAAAAATAATACATCAATAATTATATGAACAATAATTACATTATTAATTATAATAGTAACTATTATTATTAATATAGTTTGTATTTTAATAAAATAATGAAATAATATTAAATACTTAAATAAATAAGAATCATAAAATTTTTAAAAAAAAACTTAAGAAAAGCTAGTGAATAAAAATCTTAGAAAGTTGCACTATATTTCTTATTTTCAAGATTCTTATCATTTTATTTATTAAATAAAAATCAATAAACAAATAATTTAAAAAACTCAAATCAAATTAATTTTTTAAAATAGAATCTTGCCAAACAAACAGAAACTACGATTTTAGTATAATCTATATCCCCATTCTGAACTTCTTACATAATATTTTTTCAAATAATGTGAACATTACAATGGAAATAGCTTTGACTTTATGACCTTAATCGAGGTATTAATTTTTATATGGGCCACATATATAATATGACATGACGTGAATCTTGATAGATCATAGGAGTAGTAAAAAAATGTGGAGGTGACATGACATGGTTGTAATAAGTTGAACTTAGAAATTAGTTTATCGTTGATCATCTCTCCCCTTAAAATCATGAATTGATCTCTTGCAATTGACGGTAAATCATCTATATATCACAAATGTATAAGTTCTTTACCTAGAATTAATATTTTATACTGGTGATAATGTAGTGATAATACTTGAATTATTCAATGTTTAGTCAAATTTAATATCCATTAAAGTTTGCTTGACGATGTCATTGTTGGGCATTTATTTGGCCGATCGATGTGGTAATACATGAATGAGATAGAACACAAATGAAAAATGTAAAATACTCTATAAAAACTAATAAAAACACTTGTATTCTATACAACATCAAAATGGTAATAACAATCAATGATGGTTTCAGAAATTGTTCATTATGGGGTCGGACTTCTATAATTTCAGTCCAAGTTTTTTATAATTTTATCAACCCAGTTCAGTTGTAAAGCAATTTTCTTTGACGACAGCTAGAACGTGGGGTCGATGACAGCTCGAACGATTGAATTTAATACAAATTTTCCATACTCGTAGGCCGATGGTGGGGTCTGCCGGACTTCTGCAATTTCAACCCAAGTTTTTCATAATTTTCTCGGCCCAGCCCAGCTATAGAGCAAGTATCTTTGACGTCAGTTTGAACGTAGGATCGAAGACAGCTTAAACGGTCGAATTTAATACAAATTTTCCGTACTCGTAGGCTGATGGTGGGGTCGGCCGATCCTAACCGACCCCACCTCGGTCTGTCATTGGTTGCTATATATATATATATATTCAACAATAATAATTGAAAAGTAGCTAGCTAGGTTTCTTTTTTAGAATTTTAAGATTTTAAAATTGAAAATTGAGTTGGTATTTGACTTTAATCCACAAACTTAATTAATCTATGGGTTTTCGGCTATAATTTTGGTAAAAATGAGTATAATCGAATTTGGACAGTATGACTATAATTTGAAAATTTGAGATAAATAATGTGTTATTACAAATTATAATTTAAACATGAGCAATTGCAATAGAACCTAACTATATGTCACCAAAAAAAATATTAATAGAATTACAAATTAGATAATAAAAATCAAACCAATTCTAGCTATGCAAATCATTAGTGGAAAACAAATCCGTGCAAAGCTCCCTATAAAAGCGGCACACCAGATCAACGAAAACCGGCGACCTAAGCTCCTTCCAGCAGTGGAGCAACTCCTCCACGTCACCTAAATCTCTCATCTTCCCCTCATCAACGATCATCTCCACCAGATACTTCTCGAAGCTTCTACACGCTTCTTCCACGCGATCATCTTCTTCGACCTTCGCCGCGGCCGCGCTCATTCTTATGTACGCCGGCGTGAGCGGCGACGGATGCGGCGCGGCGTTGGAGAAGCTCATGAGCTCCGTCACCCGGTCCATCTCCCTCTCGTCGCGCCCGCGGCGGCGTAGGCGGAGAAATTTTATGGAGAGAGGCTTTCTTGGGCGAAGCTTGACAAGGAATTTCACTATTTTCTTGCATGGTTTGATCAGAAGCTTGCGTTTGAGTGAGGCCAGGCTGAGATACTTTGATTTCATTTGTGAAGTGAAAGATAGAGTTGATGGAAGGTTTCTGTTGGAGGGTTTTGTAGTTTGATGGGTGTGTGTGTATTTAAAGGGAAAGGGGTTAAGTATTAATTTTGTGTGGATTTCACGTCTTCTTCTCTAAAGAGAAGTGGTGTACCATAAACTGGGACTTTGTCAACAAATGTTTATATGGTTGTTGCCTTGTTCCTCTCTCTCCCGCCCCCACAGAATTTTCATCCTTGTACATTATATTCCCTCCGTCCACCAAAAATAGTCTCATTGGTGGACGATACGAGTTTTAATTTACAATTGACAAAGTAAGAGAGATAAGAAGAAAAAGTGATTGAAGAGAAAAAAAAGTGGTTGATAAATTAGGAGAGAGTTAGAAAAAGTGGTTAGTGAGATAAATAGTGGTGGGTCCTAGTGATATAAGTTGTAAATAGATTGATGTTTAAGGATATTGTGTTGTGAGAAATTTTCCGTAAATAGAATGAGACTATTTTTGGTGTACGGAGGGAGTATATATTAACTACATGCCGGCTTTGGATTTGATATTGCATCTCCAATCTTGTAGATAGAAAGAAGCTTTGTGTGAGATTACTTTATGACGAGTGAAGATTCGAATCCAAATTCAGTTTATAATTATTTTGATATTGTATATTCTAAACATATGTCTCGTTCAGTGTAAATTTGGATCTAAATCGCACCTTGTTTCATAATGAGAGAGAGTCGCACACAAAACTGTCCATTCATATTTAATAAAGGACATGCAAGAGATTATAATTTCATTCAATATGTATAGCGTATAACGGTGTATGTATGGTACGAGAATAAAATTTTATTCTTTGTAAATAATTTTATTATGATAAAATTTTATTTTTAATGGATGTAAGTTTATGTTATTTAATTAATTAATTATAAATTATAGTAACAAAAGTCGGGAAATATTTGTACGGATTTAAATATTATGTTATATTCACATGCTAGGTATAAATATAATGGGTAAAATTTAAAATAAATAGAGGTATTTGGCTTTCTGAGGACTGAGGAGGGCAGAGAAGAGTTTGAAAATTTTCCAAATATATAAGAATTTTTCGACTATTTTATATTCGTATTTAATAAGACTGATTTACACAAACAAATTCACAGGTTGAATAGATAGTATCTTAACTTGTCATACGTATATTACTATGATGGTTTAGGATAAATTTAATTATATATATATATTAAAAAACTGGTGTATATTTAAGGACAAATATATAAAGTTCATCTAGGATCGACTAAGCTCTCGAGTCTTGCAAGACTCAATTTATCGAATGCTCTAGAGATCGACTAAGCTCCGAGTCTTGCAAGACTCAATTTATCGAATACATTCAATTAAATGTATTCGATAAATCATGTTTGAGAATACATGAAGTTACGGTATTTGACATTAGTCATCTATAAAACTGTGAAGCCACCATCAATGGGTAGGGAATGAATACAGACAGCAGCTGAAGCCAAAATGTAAGAATTTCTCTATTTTGGAGCTATATATATATATATCTAGGGTGGCTAATAATCACAAACCAGAAAAAAAAAGGGTCATATACACTGTCTGGATATTGTGAAAACTACAGCTTATGCCTAAAAGGCCTAAGGTCTGTTGTTAGCATCAAAATTAATCCTCTTCTGTACAAAACAACGCGTTTACTAGCGCAAAGGGGGGAACTCGGCTTCATCTTTTAGGTGGACTGGCTGCCCTGCAAACCTGAAAAGCCCAAATCATATCAAGCTTCATAAATTATATAACAAGAAGCATTGAGATTGAAAGAAGCATTTTCACTACCTTTGCTCATTTTCATGATCAGTAGAGCCTGAAATGACCCGTTCTGCCAGATCCCCGATGGATCCAAATTCAATTCTCCACGAGCCACTCAAGTCACCATTCTTTTGATCTGAACGAGGAGATGGGCTCTTTGCACTTGGCCTCCTTTGGTGTTCAGATCTGCCCTTTTCAGGCAGGGCTTCACAACTGCCATGTTCATTATTTTTCACACCTGAAGCAATGTGCACGCCATTACTTTGTCCCTGTCTGCTATTTTCATTATTTTTCACACCTGATGCAATACACGTGCCATTACTTTCTCCATGTCCTTGTCCTTGTCTGCTATCTTTATTATTTTTCACACCTGAAGCAATGTACACGCCATTACTATGTCCGTGTCTGCCATTTTCATTAGTTTTCACACCGGAAGCAATACAAACGTCATTAGATTGTCTGTGTCCGTAAAACTGATCACGACAGCCTGACACCTTTTTTCTGCTCCTCCCCTGTGGATGTCTCTCCCCATGAAAACCATTCTGCAAGACATAAAGGGTAAGATCGCAACAAAATCATTCAGATGAAACTAAAGAATCAAAAGCACGAGACAAAGTGATAAATAAGGACTACCACAATTGGCGAGTAAGGGCCACTTCCTCGTGCCTTTTGTGCTTCAGAACAAAAGCCATAAGCAGGAGGTGCAGAATGAGCAGCCCGGCAGTTACTTTGTTCAGTTGGGATGGGCCGTAACGTCATGTGAGAGACTTGACTCCACCAAAACGGCATTGACTCACAAACAGTATCCCATGACTTCTTGTTCTTAGTCCAAGAAGGTATTGAAGGCTGATGCGCTACTGCAGACAAAGGAAACCCATGGCATAACTGACCATATAAAAGACTCCTAATATGGCTGTCGTAATCTCCAGTAAGATCAGCCAACGGATTGATAGCTTCTGACTCTCCCATGCTAGTTAAGTCCACATCTACATCCTCACAATCAAGGGACACATCGTCCACATTGTTAGTGTTGGTGGAATAAGAACCTAAGTTATTTGTGCAATTGGCCCATGAGCTGTCCATGCACCATTGATATCTATGATTCACTTCCCCGTGTTCCTTGTTGTCCTCCAACCATGACTTGAATCCATACTCCTGGGGAGCGGAATCCACTAGATTACATCTAAGAATGTTCCCAGTTTCTAATAAGCTTCCATTTTCAGTAGATAATTTGGAAAGAAAACATAACGGTTCGCGAAAATTGTTCCAAGAAAGGGAAGTGCTGTAGTTGAAACATGATGCATGATATGGGACGTCAGCCCTCAGACTTGAACTAGATGAAACAACATCATAAGTTCTGAATGCACTTTGGTATCCTAAATTGACTCCTGGTAGGCACCAGCCTTCAGATGCCATCTTCAAAGGAAGTTCAGTCTCAACAGCATCATTTTCATTTATGGATAATCTTAGAAGCATGTTTTCCTCAGACATCAGTTTAGCAGGCGATGATAGTGGGGCAGTCGAGGACTCTTCATGACTAAATTCTAAGGCCAAGTCTTGAATGAAATTTCTATTGTCGTGCCCATGCCTTGCAATAGCATTGGAGAAGAATTTATGTATCCCATCAGCAACCTTATCAACTGGTAGCGAAAGAACTTGACCAAGCTTGCGAGCCCCATATTTGAAAGCACTCCGTATACGGTAGAAATTTCCTAGAGGGCAACAAAAGGAAATCAAATTAAAAAGAAAAGATAGTTCAGAAACATTACAATTAACTAGAGCAGCATCAGAGTAATGCACGGGTAAATACAAGAATAGAGAACATCTCGCAGATTGTAGATAAGTGAGACAACCCATTTCAGATTTCACCCACTTTCAAATTATTATTACTACAACTATAACTATTACTACAGAGTAATATAATTACTAAACAATTTTTTTTAAGTATCCAACATTGAAGTAGTAGTTAAAGAAGAAACTAGAAATATATCAAGTTCATAATACTTTTTGAGGAGTTTGAATTTAATTTCATTCGCTATTATAATATAATATCATTTTTAGTTATTCATATGTAACATTTGAAAATTTTGAATTGTCAATAAATTTATTTGACATAGTTGGTAACATATAAAGTATATTAAATACTAGAAAATCCAAGCAACATAACAAATTGTTACATGCTTATAACATGTTTATAAACAAATATAGAACACTTTTGAGCTGTTCACATTTTAGATGTTTTTCTATATCATAATATGATACTATATTGTGTATTCAATAATATTTGATGTTTTATAAATTAAATTATCAATATGTTATAACAGTTAATAGTATTGCTTACATAAAAGTTACATGATAACTAATATAATATATATGAAATAGTTAATATAGTATTAGTACATAATAGAGACAAATAAAATAATATATTAATAGTTACTGCTGATAATAAAATAGTGTGTTCTAGTTCTAGTGAGTGTATTTGCCGGAAAATGGAAATTCCTATTTTCTGAAAGTGTTTTTTATATTATGAAAAGGTTGCGTTATAAATTTTGCATAAGGAATGTATTAGAATACCCTAAATTAGCGCAAACTCATATATGCAATAGAATGGAAACTACAAATCAAAGTATATGCTTATGGTTGTCAAACACATCCCTAAGAAGAGTTGGTAGATGGATGAAGTTTCTTAGTATTACCCTAAGGCAATCGCAGCACATGGAAGTAGTGTCCTTCAACAGCCATAGTTTTCCATTTCCTAGAAGACATTCGTCTATTTTAAGTCCAACTTATAGTGAGAACCTATTAAACAGTCCACGGTTGCAAAAATTGTATCCCTACAGAGAGCAATCAATATAAGTATCCTTACCCATGTGCACACTGCGCCCAAGATTATTATTTTCCTTCAGTGTGTCAATGATATTAAGATGTTTTGGCTGAAATTCTTTAGGTTTTCCTTCAAGTTCCCTTGATGAGACTGAAAACATTTCCATACAGTTCTCCAAAAATTCTTCACTAAACATCAGATCAGTCCACCCATTTTCTGGCACCTTCACTGCATATTAAATCAAATAGATTATTCACAAAAATTGAACTACAAAGATACCAAACATGTAGGAGTCAGAATATGTACACAAAGAGATACAAAGGTTGCAATACTTTGAAACTTAGACCATTTTAATATTATTGAGGCACATTGCTTACCCACTATATCAGGGAGCGATGACTTGCAAACTGGTCCTTTCAAGCTGATGCAATAGTTCTCCCAATCAAATTTGCTATAGTACTCCAAAAATCTGTAAAGAACCTACATGAAAACAATCATAAGATATAGATAAATGCATGTGTTTGATTGCAATTGAAGATTACATTGCACAATCACAGCAGTTACCACTAATGGTCCCCATAAGGATGAATGGTACAAATGGAATATGTACAGGATAAGTGTTTCCAGAGCATATGTAGAAATTAAACCATGGTGAGCGCCAAGGATACGACTCTCATAATAGCACCACGCCTTGATCAGTATAATACTGCGCTTGAAGAGATGATTTCTCCCAACAAGGCGATCAACCTGTATGGAGAATCAAACTGTATTAAAATTTGTGATTATAATGCAATTCAACTTCAGATATTATTAAAGCTAGAGAGTATATTTATGGATTGAAATAAACCTCCCAAGGAGTAGGTTGTCAAGCTACCAGGAAAAGCACCAATGATGGCATGATATGTGCATTAAAACCAGTGTATTACTAAATTCTAGGAGTAAAATGTAAAATAAAAATAAAAATGGGTGTTCTGTTTACTATGTACCTGCTCAAGGAAACAAAGTGTAGAAAGCCCACCCAACTGATTGAAGGATATATCTATAACTGTGTTCCGCACAAGGCATTTCACAAGTTTAACCTGCCATACGAAGCACAGACATAATTAGTTCAAAATGTCACGATACAATCATAGATAAATAGTGTAAACCACTGCAAATTGGGCTAAGTGAATTCCTTCAGAAGGAAAACACTCATTGTGTACCAGCATATTAGCATACCAACATTCTTTTATTCACCAAACCGTAATCAGAATAAGTAAATCTTATAGAGAGGGGGGGGGGGGGAATAAGGAGCACCCCATAAAATGGCAGAATCAGAAGACCGTGCATCACCCGGAACATAACAAGATGTGGATAGTTTTCTAAATTCTGTCTTAGTTGGGTGCAGAATTTTGAAAAGAAGCTAACAAAAATGTAGATAGAGAACGTCACACGACTTACGTGTATAATATAGAAAAATAGGTACTCCCACAAATGAAAAGAATAGCAAGAAAAAAGATTTATAAGTTTTAATAGTCATAACTAACAGCTGAGCATAAAGAAGGTGTTATCAAAAATTTAGAATGAGAATTACCTCAGCATCAATGTACTGTGTATCCTTAACCTTGAACTCGGTATTCACATTTTTCTCTTCCTTTTGTAGAAGAGAAAGAACATCACGGGCCAAGGATTCATCAGCATTAGTACCATTAGTAGCAGTTAAATCAATATCACCATCAGGCAAGTATGTCTTGAGTGGCACAGACCCATAGGGAAACACCTGTGAGATGTGAAGACCGCATAAACACTTTTTAAGTAGCAAATAATCAGTAACATAAAAGAGAAGATATGGAAAGTAAAAACTATGATATCACTGAACTGAGCTCCAATATTTAGTATCTGGTTATGCCTGCCCAGCAAACTTATATCTGTTTTTTACAATCACAGACTCATGGAATGAACTAAGGAATATCCTTATGGAGCTATAGGAACTCGATAGATACATATGAGCATTATTTCGAACGTACACTGGGAAAAGAATGAGAGGTTATTGTCAGGAAACTCATTCATCCATGAGAAACAAGAAGACATCAACTCAGAAAACATGCCATAACATTTTTTTTGAAATTTAGTAAGAAACAAGTTACCTAAAAACTCCTAACTCTAGATTTTACCAAGCAAAAAAATAGTTCCACACTCCTTAGATCAGCATACATATATAAGATGATGCCTGACCTAAAGTTCATTTATTCAGAAAGAATGCCACCACTTTCTCACACACAATTAATAATTAAACAATAATCCCAAGAAAAGTAAAGCTCAACCGACACCATCACACCACCTCCCGAGTCGATCAATCATTCACACGAAAGCTCTCAAGAAACCGAAAATGGAATCCCCATTAACTTCATCTGGACAAAAGATACCAAACGAAAAATTGATCACCTCACAATTAAGATGGCTTTTGATGAGTCTCTGCATATAATCAATGATGTCTCTTCTCTCCTCCTCCGAGTCGAGTGTAGGATGAATGCAATTCAGCACTTGATGGGCGGCCTCCTCCGCCGCCGACAAACACTCCTCCCTCAAAGAAGCCGGATCAGGCGGAGCAGAAGACTTGTACCCCGAATCGGAATCTTGGCGGCCGTTCGAATACCCCACACCTAGCTCACCCATTAAGTTTGGCCTCTAAAACAAATTCAAACAGCAACGAAGGCCTTCACCGCCATTTTCCACATTACTACCAACTCAATCAGCAGCGGCGCTTGAAAAAAATTCGATTCTCATGAAGTTTTGTTGTTGAAAAGAGGATTCTAGAAGAGAAAGGGGGTTTAATTAGGGGTTTTGCGAAAGATTTATTGCGATTCCAACGACCCCCACTGTATTTATACATACATATACATAGGATGTCTCTTTCAAGAGATAAAAAGGAAGGGCAAAAGCAAGAAGACAAAATTGCAACTGCAATTTGCGAAGTTGTTCGTCTTCGTCTTCTTCTTCTTCCAACTCTGATTCAGTTAATTGCGAAACGAAACAAAACCACCTGTTATATCTTCATCACACGCACACACACACAATCTCTCTCTATTCATTGTATCTCTCTCTCTCTATATATATAGTTGGTGTATGTATAGGTGGGGCTTATGTGTTGTGTTGTCTCTTATCTTAAAGGCGAAAAAATCTAGCTTGTGGCGCGGCAGAGCGAGAGGACGCGGATTTGGATTAAATTGCAGTAAGATGGATTAAACGTGCAAATTAAATTATTTATTTAAAGTATAATTGCATGTAAAATTATGAAGAAAGTGTTAATTCTTATTTGTTTGCATCTTTAAAAATTTGAATGTCAAATCATAAAACTTAAAAAATTCTCACTTGTCCCATCTTATTAAATTTTGAAAAAATTGAAACTGAGTTGGCAGACTAAAATATATACGTGGAATGAACGGTCGGTTAGCAAAACGACATAGTATTATTAAGCGTAAGACAGTGAGAGTGGTTACACTTTTCGAATTATCAATTACTCATCTCCGACGAGATTTTGTGCTATAGAATTTACGGATTCAAACGGGATAGTTGAATTTTTTTAAAAATTGTGTGATTTAATTTGGTTATAAGAGTTTAAAATAAAAGTTTTTCTCTTTTTTATTATTATGATATTTTTATGCCTTATGTGTATTCCTGGAAAATAAATTCTTTTTTTGGATATGGTAGTGATGTTTGTGATTATGATTGTAAGTGTTGATAAGGCATGATTGCAATATAAATAATAGAGAAATGATTTTTAATAAAAAAGAAAAAAAAAGAAAAAAAAATGTTAAAGTAGCTAAATTTGAAAGAAAAAAAAAACACTCTTTGTTAAGAGAAGAGAGAAACGGTTGAATCTAGTAATTTAAATATGATTAATTTTTCGGATTGATTATCAGGTCGATTCGATAAGAGAACCAATAGTCCACGTTTTATTAAACCAATAGTTGGGGACAACATTTTTCTAAATCACTATATTCAACCGACTCCCTCTCTCTCTCTCTAAATACCAATAGTATTTATAACTTTCATTAATATACGTGGATATAATTTTTTTTTATATATCATGATAACTAGAAAAATAACTTTTATATCAAAATTGGTTATCTTATGCATTTCCATATATAAAGATGGGTAAATATTTGGTAGATTATTATTCATCCATTCAAATTTATCCAAGAAATATTTATCACTTGAATGTTTTCGAATAGTAATTTTTGTAATGTTCAAATGAGCGAGATTTTGGAGGGAAGGAATTAAATCATGCAACCTAATTATTTGACATGGAAAAAAGAAGTGATCCGCTAATATATTCGACATAAAGGTTAATGTGGCATCAAAGTCGCCATGGTCGTATATGGGTTGGCAACTAGTTACGTTTATTTTGAATGATAGAATAAATTGCTGAAACATGCATGGGATTGACAACCAGCAGATTTAATATATGAAGCAAACACGCAAATTTGAGACCTCGACTTCAAAGAAATCGATTTTAACCAGATAAAAAAGATTACAAAAACAAATTCGCATGTTGCTCGATAATAATACTATTACAAATGATTGAGTAGATACTACTACTATACTATTTAGATTGTAAAGTAAACTATGATCTTTGTCAAATAGCATGTATAGGATTCATAGGTGGTTCCAACAATACATAAGTAAATAATTTTGGTTATAATGGCTTTCCAACTCCAAGTTGGTTCTTAATCAATGAACTTAGGTATCTTGTCATGTTTATAAATCTTTTTATAGTGTAGCATGATGTGTCTCCTAGGATTAGAGTTAATTATTATTTAGAATGGTTTAGACTTTTAGATAACTATGAAAATTCACCTTATAAATTTTATAATATGCTCCACTAATTCCCCCCCCCCCACCCCACCGACCCCACCCCACCAAAGTAGATCATAGAAATTGAACAAACATTTTGAGAAAAGGGAAATTTTAAATTTATAGAGATTCACTTTGATAACAAAAGTGTTAGAATTTGAAAAAGTTATCTTTATTAAAATATAATTATTTTAGCCACTTATCATTGTGATAGTTAGTTTTGAATCACTATCCAAAATTATTATTTAAAATTTTCAGCCAAAAGTCTTTAATCAAACAAGGAAGTGTTACAAAGAGTAGCACTTCCGAGAGGAAAAAATAAAAAAATAATAAATAATAAATAAAATATAAAAAATAAAAACTCATAAATACAGAAATTGATAGACTATTTATAGCCCTAGTGAAAAAACGAAATAATATAAATAGCTGCATTTTATAATTCAATTCCCTATTTTGTTTTTAACGCAAAAACTTTGGGGCCGCCATTCGCACCGTGCGAAAGGCCAAAATTAGTAATTAATTATTAAATTATTAATTAATTAAGGTTTATTAAAATTTAGTAATCCTCAATCATGATGAATTAATTATTAATAAAAATATATTAATCAAAATTAGATTTGTTTACGATGGCTGCACCAGAGTGACGTTTTTTTTACAGATCATAACCATTTTTTTTACCTATCTTCCTAATTTTCTATTCCAACTATTTAAAAAAAAATTAAAAAAATAGCGAAATATCACTTTAAATCTTAAACTATACTTGCTTTATCAAAAATATCCTAAGAAATACTTAATTAAACTCCAAACTGTCGACTTTGTATCAAAAATATCATGTGTCCATTTTTTGGACTCCAAAATTTTGACAAAGCTAGTCATTTTTTAAGCATTAGAGCACAAAACGACGTTATTTTTGTTCTATGTCATTTAATAAATAAAAATATAAATCACAACAATGGCATCCAACGAATTACATCAAGATTCCTAAAGCAGAAAAATGGACCTATGATATTTTTGGTACAAAGTCGATATTTTTAAATTTAATTAAATATTTATTATAATTCGGAACGTTTAATTATCATTTAAGGTTTAAAGTGATATTTATCCAAAAAAGAATTCAAAGGAGAAACTTCTATTTTCCACTTGAACGAGGTAGGGACCCACATTAGGTAACAATCCTTTTCGAGACAACGTTAAAGATAGATGACGCGTTTTGACATTTCTCAAGTCTACAGGGGAATATCACTTTTTTCTTTATCTTCTCTTGACTTAGCAAAAAAAAAAAAAAAAAGAGAGAGAGAGAATTTATGAGTGAGGCATCAAATTAAAAAGACTATGGGCCTTAATATTAAGTAAAAACACACTTTTAATCAACACATAAAATCTAAAGGGATAGCAAGAATAAGCCGCTCGATAAAGTACGTTTTTCCTCCGACCAATAGCTTGGGAGTTCGATTCACCACGGCACACTCACGCAGTCACACTATGCATATAATTGTGGTGTGCCGTGTGCCCTTCGCGAAATGATAGTCTTCAAGATGGTAATATATCGAATATATTATCATTCAATTAATAATATTTATCAAAATTTTCTCGTCATGGCCACGTACATAATGATCTCACAAGGCAGGGTAGACTGCTACTATAAGAAGAGAACTAAAAGAGAACCTCACTGTAACAAAATTCAAAAATTCAAAACTAAGTTGCAGATCAGTCATTGAAGGGATTGGCTTGTAGTAAGTATGTCTTCACAAAACTATCTCACGAATCAAAATTATGATTATAGAAAACTCAACTGCAGGAAAGCCTAGCAGAAAATAATCGAGCACCTATAATTAGGTGCGGGCAGCAACGGGCGGACCACCAACACGAGGAGGCTGGCCTGGTTTAGGAAGGTCATCCTGCAGAAATGGAAGCCAGGATATAAGCATAAGATTCAATTTCAGATACAGAATGAACAAAAGATATTGAGAACTGCTCGTGTAAATTTCATACATATGCAGTGATTAATTGAATGGTTCTAATCTAATTTTGGGACCTCTTTGTTTTTCAGGGGACAACTACCCCACTAAAAATCAAGAAGAACGTCCACATAAAAGACATTAAACTTGTTATTTTGTAACAAGAATTACACAACCTGAAAGTTAAAAGGAGCAAATAGAAAGTACGCAGAAGCTCGGCAAGTTGGGACCAAACATAAAGATACTCATGCAACCCACAAAATTGTGAAATAAACATGAAAATATAAGAGACATGGACTTGGGCGAGGTAAACTAAATGTTAGCAAACCAAAAGTTATACCACTAGTAGATATGATGGAAACTAACCCTTGGACGCCTGAAACGCTGTGGGGGCTCACGGTTTCTCCTGTCAGTAACAGAACGAACCCTGACCACTTTTGAGTGAATGGCACATGAAACACAGTACATCATCTTCACGTAAAGCTTGGGAAGGGTGTATCCTATAACAAACAAAAAATCTCATTACAACAACTGTCTTTAATTTCTGGGCGTTCTAAGAGAAAAACATGGGGATGTAATGACTCCAACAAGAACCTTAAAGGTTATAGAAAAGCTTACCATCAAAGGCACAAGCTTCCTGGACATCCCTTACAGCTGCTTGCTCAACTATGTTTCGTACAAGGAATCTTTTTATTGCCTTATCCTATAATATACAAGTCAGAACAAATACCATTTCTCTGATCAGAATACATACTAAAATCTTTTAATAAACCAAAAGCAGTGCATGGTCAGAACTTCTTGTGCATACATCATACTACACCATATAAATCATTTGGTAACTATTTTCTAACCAAATAGCCTTAATGTAGGATGCAAATCTATTATAACACCTGATGCATGCACATACTCACACTTGTTAGTGTCCACTCACAAAAATAGAAAAAGGAACTATGGATATAAATCTATTTCAGACATCTAGCAGCTAATAAGGTAAATGGCTGGATTCTATACGGGCCTAAAGCAAGGTGATTAAATTTCGTTCTTGTTCTACAACACCAGAGACGTAGAAATATATATAGCGGCATCTCTATATCCTTGTGCAACCATTTAATCTAGCCGAAAATCCATAACTGCAAATCATCATAAAGATAATCTAACACTGAAAGACATTATATGGGTTTTGCATATAAATTCAGATTCGATCAGCAAATACTCTATGGCATGCTCTATATAATAGTTTATTGAACTCCCACAATCATCTGATGAAACTAATATCTCAACAATCAAATCACTCAACTTCTGACTACACAAAGCAAAAGAATTCTAAACAAATTAAACACAACATTTACACATTCTCACCAGATTAGACAAGATCAATAGCACAAGAAAGAATTACGATCACACTCGATAAAACGAACGTTCCTAATCAATTAGAATAAAAATCCTAACGCGCATTGTAGCATACGATACAATAGGCTGACAAAAACTAAAACGAAACCCCAAACAAATAACAAGAACTCGAAAAATGAGAACCAAAATCTATATAAAAATAAAACCTTGGGGCAGCATTTTCCACAGTTGGAGCAGCGGATGAATTTGACGTGGCCACGGCCATGCTTGTTGCGTCCCCCGTTCCTTCTCTTGAATGTCTATAACAATGTTCAGCAAAAAATCAACGCTTTGAGGATTTTTTTTATAAAAAAAATGATAAACAAAAATCAGGCGAGATCTCTACCATCTTTGGCTAATTGATTTTGCTCTCTGGAAGCGGAGGCGCTCAGCTCGGATTGAGGGTTTAGCACTCCGTAGCCGAAGAAGTAGAAGAAGGTGATAATTTATATCGAGACCTAAACTCTGTTGGGCTAAAACAAATCGTCTCAAGCCCGCCGTCAGATTGGGCCCAAAGGTGCTTTTTTTTAATTTTTCAGGTTGGGGAAACCCGCAGGCCGCAGCTGCTGCAAAGGTGCGTGCCGGGTAAACCACAAGAGCTAGACACTACACTTTGAAAAAATCTGAGTGTAATAAACCAAATTAAGAGTCGTTGGTGAGATTCGAATTTGAGGCAATTCTAAATGAAGTACGCTTTTACTAGGGTTGTTAGTAACAACTGGGTGCGTCTCTGCGTAGTGCGCTTTGGTCAAACCTGGCCCGTTTCGGTTCAGTTCAATTTTTATTTTTTATTTTCTAAAATAATAACTTTTATTAAGAACAATTGTATTTTTGCAACAGTTACTTTTAATCAAAAAATATTACTTTTTATTTGAAATACACTGACTTTTATTCATAAAAATAGTTACTTTTTTTTATAATACAATTATTTTTTATTTATAATAATAGTTGCTTTTAACACGGTCACTTTTAATCATAAGAATAATATTTTTATATAAAAAAATAATAACTTTTTTATTTAGAACTCATGTTGAAGAAGAATTCACACAAAGACCCCATTTACTCCCATGGTAACTCAAACCCCCGATCTATTGGTTGGAGGAGAAACGTCTTACCAACTAAGCTGCACTTCATCGTCTGATACTTGTGCTCACAAAGAAAAACAAATGATGCAGTTCGTAGTCTAATTGAAGGCCAGATCCAAATAAACCGAAGCTACCATAAAATATTTAAAATTATACATATGAAAGTGCAAATTCAAGGAACTTCCTTTTTACCAATTGAATCTATTTATTAAGCGTGCAACATTTGCTTCACAAGAAGGAAGCTGATGAACGGAAGATAATCTATTCTGTATTGGCACACCTAGCGTATACAAAACTGTTTGACCGGAAAGACAACTCATTCAGCTCTCTACTACTGGTAGATATAAAGTTCCAATCTATTCAAATATAGAATCCATAGTCCACAAAGTCTGGTGTCCCTTACAGCAACATCTTCATCGCTGCTATAGTTGCTTCCATGCAAACCAGTTAAGCGAGTTGATGCCGCCCAAGTTTTACGCGTGCAGGTCCTTGTTTGAGTTCCATCCCGGAGCCCTCGCACCACCACCTCCCTCAGCAAGAATTCCACCGCCGTCTTCAGCACTTAATAGAGGATCGGATTCGGCTTCCTTAGCCTTCATACACAGAAATAGATAGTGAGCATATCAGCTTTCGGCACAACCGCATACATAAGAAAGAAAAAGTGAGCACCTGGGAAATTTGTGCTGCTTCAGCACTGGCCTTTTGCTGGCTTTCGATAGAGCAACAATACGAGTACAGTACCATCCCCACTATAGCAATCAAGATTCCTAAAATGTTCCGCCAGCTAAAGGGGTCTCGTAGAAGAACATAACCAAATGCTAAAACAAGGCATGTTTTCAAATGCCCTAGGACCTGATAAGTAACTGGTGACGTCTTTCCAATTACAAGAAAGGTGCTGAAGTTCACGGAAACTGATATCAAACAGGATAGGACAATAAATGCCTGTCATAAGAGAAAAAGAAAACAGAGTTATGTGCTGAATATAATCAACCAACTGCAGGTTAGAGTTCCCACTTCTCACCAGCACTTGAGGAGTATAGTTGAAAGCAAATACATTCTGCTTCGTCAGAAGCCCATCCACAAATGGTCCAGTTATGAAAAGAGTGATCGCCTGATAGGGACAAGATTGGTACAGAAGTTGGGTTGAAGAAACCTTGAACTTCTTCTGGATGGTATTTGTCATCTAGTGGTGTATCAAGTTAAGATCCCAAAATTGAAACCAAGACTCGAAAATAAAACTGCTGACAAATAGTAAGCCAAACAGAAGAAAAAAAATGCTTAAGACTGCTAATAGAACCGAAGATTATCAAACTGCTGAAATTTGAGTAACCAAATTATAGTAGCCTTTTCATCTCAAAATTGCCAAGAGGACTCGTGAGAATAAAAGTGCAATAAAATAGCTGAGGATACAATTTGTGCAACACAAGTTGTTACAATTGCAAGCAGAGACAAGACGGAACCCAGGACATTAAGTTGCAAATCAGTCACAGTTGCAATCCCAACACCCATGAGAAGAACAACTAGTGAAATCTGGACATTCCTACTGCAAACAGAGGTCAAGAATATATTAGCAGCCAAACTCCAAGGCATGTATGTAATCAGTGTCACCAAAACAAAGTTAATGAAAAAAAGTGTATATCGTACATAGTCAATGGAAGTATGTCTCACCAAAAAAAAAAGGCATACAAAGAACATAATAATAAAGAAAACGGCCACAAAACTTCTGTACAATTTCTCAGACCATTGGACAATGGGAGTATGTATTTCTCATGGCTATTAAGTATTTTGTTTGTTAAGGTGTATGAGAACACAGTATACTCACTCTTTCCTCCATCTAGTTTAACCACATTATTTGCTCACCTATAGTCATTTCACAACTTGTACAGAAGACAAGACAATCCTTTGCAAAAAGAAAATTCCAAGATTATATTCCAATAAGGTAATAGACAGCAAGAAATTCCAAATAGGTTTGCATACATGCTGCCAATAAACTAGCAAATGCAAATAAATATTGTAGAGAAAATTGCCAAGTTATGAAACAGGTTCAAACTAGACAAATGCCAGCCAATAATTATGCTTTTCAGATAAGTGCGCATTTGTGTTGATGGCCAGGAAATAGTAATTTTTGTTTTACCTGTAGTGTATACTTTAACGACTAAGCATGCCTCTCATATGACATATGGGATGAACCCCCATCACTCGAAAAGTGACTTGGTAGCACAAGAAAGGGTTCAAAATGCTAGTATAGTTCATATCACACACACAGAATCCAAACTAAGCAACTGGAAGAGACAGATTTAAAGATCTAACCTGAACAATTTTCTGAAGAAAATAGTCTCTAAAAGGACAGTGCACGGTATAATTGCCAATTTTGTCATCTGAAAAGAATAAGCCATAAATTATAAGAACTTTAAGCTAAAACTAGTTCGAAATAGGTTAGAGAAAATAGAGGGAGTAGAATATTGCTACCAATATCAAAATTTTATTTTCTTTAGATATAGCAGACAGACTGTTCCAAAAGTAATCATCAACCACTAGCAGAATGGAAAGTGAAGGGACTACATTCTTCAATTGCAAGGATATCAAAATACACTGTTATCTACTTTTATTATAAGCACCTATTATGAGAAAGGGATATCTCTTTGCCCCAAGTTATATTATATTCCATGCAACTGCACCAGACCATGGTACAATGTCTCAAGTGGACAACCGAATGTGATTCACATAAACTGAAGGTTGTTCCTAAGGGCATAGCTATTATCTGCACTGAAGAAAGAGTTCTTTTCTTTCTTCTTTTTTTGCCTAACATGGGATAGTGATTACGTCCTTCTACACACAAAAAACTATTCTTATAAGATGATTCTCTTATCTTGAGGGATTTCCACATTACCACATACAAATATAATCCTCAATTGCATGCCAGAACTTGAAGAATTTTAAACATACAACTAACCTGATAGAAACCAACAGAATTGAAACCCAGGCTAAGATTTAGAAGTCCAATGGATGTTCCATTAAGAATTCCAAATCCCATGACAGCTCTTGGATCAAACGGCTTGTGTTCAAACCATTTCATCCATAGAGCAATGTGAAGGGAGCAAAAAGTAACAAGAAGATGCCAGCTAGTAAGAGTTGTAGCTGCAAAAGTAAAATAAGAGGAGAGAACAAAAGTTAGAGACTTCAAGTACCTAAAAGTGAAACTATACTTCGATGGCTAGAGCAAGCAGGTTTCAGGAAAAACAACTAGATGGACATTAAATTTCAAATACCAGTGTGTTTCTTTATAACCAATGAAATGAATTATCAAAAAAAACGTCAATCAGAATAGAAGCTAGAACAGAACATAAAAAGAAAGTATTTGGGACAGGCATAGCAGCGCAGCTATTCAGCTAAAGCTCACTTAAACCATAAGTTGATGAATCAGGTCCATTGAAATCTCACCAAAAGTGAAGCCAAGAGTGCTAATGAGCGCCTTGTTGCATATCACTATAGAAACAGATGAAACCACTGAAAGACTCAATGCTCCAATCGTCCCCAGCTGATACTTCTTGCCTTCACTCATCTTCACACTCCACTATATCTGATCCCAGTATCTCAATATCTACTCATCAAACAAACAAATTTCCACAAAAACTTCACGCTTCCGCCAAACTAATCCCTTAAAGCGAAAAGAAAGCAGCATTCGTATACCTCATTAGAATCTTCCACTTAACCCAGCAGAAACACTGACGCCAAATCGCCAAATCCAGCTCCGCTGCAGACACAACAGTATTTCAAATAAAAACGTGCATAATTTCACCAAAAACATCAATATCAACATCACAATCAGTAGAAACAAAAGCAGCGGTTCCAAACCCTAGATCTGCTCCATTTCACCAACAATCGGTCATATCAACCACACAATGCTTATGCAACATAAAATACAAGTATACATACAAAAAATTCACTCCTCTGCAAACAAAAAGAGTGTACCTGGGAAGCCGACTTTCAGATCACTGAAATTGATGAAGTAAAGCAGGTTAAAAAATAATCAAAAAGAGTATCTGAAATCCGATCAATCTCTTCCCCAACCAGAATGTGATGTAAATAGAACGTGTGAGGAGCAGAATTGGAAAATATAATAATTGAATTTCCCAGTAAAAAAATGATATAATAGTACTGCTGTAATGTAACACTAGCTTATTTATTACTCCAAAATCAAGTCTGTGATTAACAAATGAGCTTAGTGAAGCAGCTGATTTAACTTTGCGGAGCCGGGCCGGCCGGGGAAATGGGCCCCGGATAGCTACAAAATGGAGCGGCGACCGACCCTTTTGTTTGAAATCGGATGCAGCTTTTAACTCCAAATGGTACCCCAATTTGATACTTCACCTAAGATGTTCCTATTTTTCGACGCATCACGTGTGCCTAATCAATAGTTTTCTAACAGGTGGAACATGGGCCCACATCAAGATGAATATTAAAACTGACAAAAAACTATTGATTAGACATACGTCTAGATCAGAAAATCATTTCTTCAAGTTCACTTTTAGTTATAGCCTCATTTTCAGCCATAATACCGCAACTTCAAAATTTCAGCCTCATTTACAGCTACAATTCTATTTTTTCATTTCATCAATTTTTTATTATTTACTAATTTTATATAATTATTTATAGTGCGATATTTATAAAAGGATAATAAATAAAGATAAAGTTCGAAATTTACTTAATAAAAATTAAAAAATACATTAATTAAAGTTCAGTATATTGTTTAATTTATTGACTTGCAAAAGAGTCCATAAAAATTGGGATTTTTCAGCTTACAAAAAAGTTGTGGACTTGCAATACAAATAAAATGAAGCTAAGACGAACAAAATATAGTGTAGATTTATGCTAATTTATAGGTTAAATATATATTTATGAACTCATCTACTTTCATTATCTTACAAATCAATCAATATTTTTTTTTAATATTGCAATGCACATTACACAAAAGATAATGATTAAAGGCACTTAAACAATAATCAGTAAATTTTATGTATTTTTAATATTGCAAGTATATTTTGTCTTTTTACTTCGTCTGATCCTGTGTATAAAATGTCCAATTTTTTACTAAATTCCCAAATTTTCTCATTTATCTTAAAGCTTACTAACTATTGGGAGTATATAAATTGTTAGGCACAAGTGAGGAAAACACATAAGAGTTCAAGAATTTATTGACATTGAGTACTCTTTTGAAAATAAATTCACACCAACTTGATGGTGATAGAACAATGAAAATGATGCAAACAACTTAATCGCCATTTGAAAAGTTTATTTTCTTTTCTCTATTAATTTGTCTTTGTATATATATTGATTGTTGAATAGATAATAGATTGATTTATGTTGAAGAAAAACAATGATGTTATATAGAATATCTCTTCAAATTGATAAGATTATATTTTTTTTTTTTAAAATTACAAGTGGTCTGGATCATAATAATTAAAGCACTACACTGCATGAAGACGGGACAAACAATAAAAATACGGGCTATCACGAGCCAAGCTTTTGTTCGATTGGAAACTTGAACAAGAGATAAAAATAAAAATGACCTCTAGTCAGGCCTTATAGTAGGAACCAAACAGTGCCATAGAGAATGAAATTAAAGATAGTCGTGACATTCCCAATATCATCAATAACTAGTAGGGGTACGTTCCCTTTGAGGTATAACGAAGGGATAAGTTACATTTATCACTTTATACCTCGTTTGCTTTGATGTTGTGAAAAACCCGAACAAACTGTATAAAATTTCGAACAATCCATTTTCCCTTAAGGTACGGGATAATATTATACTTAGGGGAGGGTGTGATAATTTTATACCACATTTAATCTCTTTGGTTTAAAACATTTATGCCCCCAATTCAATTCATTATTAATCAAGAATCAAAATTTAATAAAGACAACTTAGACACTTCATATTTCATCGATTAATTTCATACAAAGTGAACAAGATACAGATATAATATAAAGAGTGAGATAAATATATTAACGTTCAAAGCAAAAGATATAAAATATGTGGTCCTTACTTAAGTAATAAATTTATACCTTATTATATTATCCCTTCAGAGAGATAAAACACAAATACACCATAATAGTATAAATATGGCCGAATGTCGGGAAATTTAATAGCCACCACTGCGTTCAGCCCGCTTTCCCTCTTAAACTCTACTTCATACATACTACTATATGAAATGAATTTTCCCAAAAATAAAAGTACATATATGAAAATAATACAACCGATATTTTCTTACAAATTTGCAGTTGTATTTAGTTACAATTAAAACCACTTATATAAATTATAAAGGTAACCAAAATTAAAGTTGCCTCAATTCAATCCTTTTAAAACTGACCGCCTTCGAAAGTTTGACCAAACTGCCAATTAGAAGGCGCGACGTCGTAGCTGGTGACGGTTTTACCGTCACTGGCGGTGACCTGAAAGGAAATGCTTTGACCGTTGAGAACCGAGTTGCTCTGCCAATTTTGACCCCAATTCCTCGACATTGACTGCCACCCACTTCTCGATCCTTTGATCGAGACTGCACGGACGTCCCCTGCACCCGCGACGTTGGTGATCAAAATCAAGTTGAAGTAAGAGTGACCGTTGATGGTGAACCTAATCCCGCCTTTCTTTACACAAGGCACCCTGCACCCACACAATTAAATTGAATTAAATCCCCCATTAATTACTACTATTGCACAAACATGTTACGTGTAGACATACATTTGGATGTGGTACATTTATTATTTTTAATTAAAAATTATTAATTATAATTGGGGGTGAGCATTCGGATTTCGGTTCGGATTTTTGCCTAATCCGAACCGATCCGAAAATCCGAATTTTTCTTAAAATTAAATCCGAACCGAACCGAATTATCCGAAACTCCGAATCCGAAAATCCAAAATCCGAACTTCAAAATCCGATCCGAACAGAAAATCCGAAATTGTATAAAAAAATCCAAAAAACCTAAACAAAATCCGAAATTCCGAAATTCGAAAATCTGAAAAATCAGAAAATTATAAAATAATTTTTCTAAATTAATACCATAAAGAGAGAATCGCGTCGCATGGTGAAAGAGAGGCGCAGAGAGAGAGAGAGGCGCAGAGAGAGAGGCTAAGGGCATAAAAGAAATATCTAAGTGAAACAGTACCCTATTGGACCAAAATGGTCTGATATGAAATATGGGTTAAACAGTAGAGAATGGGCACTATTTGAGCGGGCCGAGATAAGTAAACAGAGGCCCGACGGGCCGATCCAAAATCCAATCTTGGCTATCAAACATCAAGGTAACACTGTTGGGCCAATATTATTTATCTAATCTTGGTCTAATCTTGCCTATCAAACATGGCCTTAGTGCCAGAAGGGCTTGAGTCGGAATGCTTGTATAGCTACCTACAGGCTGAGACATGAATAGCTGATCTGTGCAGAGTTTTTGTGATGAACTTATGTTCAATTTCCTCTTTCGTCCCAGTTAGACCACCTTCACTTGTGTCACATGTTAAACATGGATCAAGAGACAGTGTTTGGAGTAGAAAACCATTGAAAGCTTTTTCATTTTCATTCGTATGTTCCATCTGATACAACCTCCAATATATGGAGTAATACAGATTCTAGTTAGGGAAGGCACAATGCCTTGGTACAAGATACTTTAAGTTACATAAGCCCTATTACTTAAAAGAGTAAGAGTTTGACTTCCCATATCCTTTATTTTGTTTCTTGTTTGATCTTCTGACACTTGTTTTGTTTGATACTTGAGGTTCACTTTCTAACATCACAACCTTGTTTGAATTCTCTGCCTCTGTTTAGTTTTGGTCTTAATCCCCTATACATGTGTGCCCTTCTCATTCGGTCAAATTCCCACCCACTTCACCCAATCCGACATGTGCACTTCGGTTTCCCATAACTCCCGCAAATCCTTCAAATCAAGAGAGAGTTTCTGTAGTTGAGTTTGAGGACTTTGTGGAGAAGGATTGGTCATTTCTTGAATTTGATGATACAGATACTGATGGAGAGCATATGCAGAAAATTGATCGTATCATTTCTGCAGGAAACATCAAAGAAACATCAAAGGTTCTTGTTTCTGTTGGTTCTGGAGCATTTGTAGATAGGATAGTTTATTCTTCCCCTTGCGAGCAGGACTCTCTTTTAGTTCTAGCATGCACCAAAGAAAGATATGATAAAGCCAAATGTTGGCAAAGGGAATTGATAGATGTGCCTGAGAAATGGACGGATTTTGATGTTGTATATCTGTACTTTCTCCCTGCTTTGTCCTCTGAACTCGATCAGGTTCTTGCAGCTCTTGCTAAGTGCTGTTTGCCAGGTAATATGGGAGTAACCTGTTGATTGGATATTTGGCTATTTCATTGTTTCTAGATTCTTTTGCTTTCATTTTCTGTTTTCCCTTTCCTTTTGTTAATGCTTGCTGTATCTCTTGTGAACTGCTAGTGCTAGGCTAGTTGTGTGATAATTCCTTATCAACTCCTTAATAGTTGATACTAGCCTCCATAGTTACCCCTTGTCTTTCTTCATCATGTTTGATATTATACTAGCACACATCTAGATTCCTGACCATGATCCCAAAAGCTTATACATTTTATGTTTGTATTATGATGCATCAGTGAGGAAACGGTTCTTGATTTACGTAGCTCTGACATTCGTTACCCCCATTTATTTTTGGATTCTCAGGAGCAATAGTGATCAGTCATCCCCATGGAAGGGAAGCGGTTAAAGATCAGAAACAGCAATATCCAGATGTACTGGTTTCCGATTTGCCAGAGAAAAATGACTACAGAGCATCGTGGCTAACCATTCTTTTCAAGTGTTGGGAGTTTGTGGACGAACCTGGCATCTACCTTGCTCTTATGAGATTCAATCAGGATTAGGAGGACAAAACGATCATTACCTTTCTTGTAGTTGAAGATGTGTCAACTGTGCATCCATTTCGTCTTCATTGTCGCAAATGGTGTTAATCCATTTCAGCTCACTGATTTTGTTTAAATGTGCCAATGGAAGATTTCTGGAGTTTTCAGTCACAGTGCAAGCCCAATGCAACTATTCCTAGAAAAAGCCATTAATTGATTATGGAAACTAGCCTTTTTGTTTGTCATTTTTGAAATCGTGAACCAAATGCAGAAATCAGAGGGTATCTCTTTTCACACCCCAAAAAACAGTCACATCCGAAGTCTTGCATGTATGATGTAACGGAAGACACAACCATGTATGACGCTGAAATAAAGAAAATGAAGTTGATTTTATACACTCATAATGAAATCTGAATACCGGAGAATAACAAACAGAAAAATCCAACAATCAAGAAAATAGAAGACAACTTTCTCAGACCCAGATTATTGTGCAAGAAAATTACACAGTTCTCGAGCTTGCATCACTCATCACTCAGCTACAAGAAAGATACGAAGAGATTTTCAACTCCTCAAAGCTTTCCAGAATTCAGTATAGGAATAGGGAATAAAAAACTTAAATGGCCTCCTTGCTTATGTAATTCTCTCAGAAGATCGAAAACTTTATACCATTGTTAGCAGCAAACAAGTTATATTCCTCAACAGAATCCTTCTCACTGCACGAAATATCGCCATCGTCAAGGTGAGTGTTTCCCATAATTCCTTCTTCCACAGTGACTTGATCAGCTTGAAATCCTGTTGAAAGAGCTACAGGGCCACCAAAATGGAAAAGAGAGAAGCCATCATTTCCCATCACCATTTTATCAGGCTTCCCACTTTGTTTGGAATCTACTACTGCAGGATGTTGATTAGTTGGATCCATCTTCTGTGTGGTATGCTGCAATTCTTTTAGTGCAGTTAGATGAGCAACCT
This sequence comes from Monilaria moniliformis, assembly GCA_034509125.1. Lineage (NCBI taxonomy): Eukaryota > Viridiplantae > Streptophyta > Magnoliopsida > Caryophyllales > Aizoaceae > Monilaria > Monilaria moniliformis. Next base: position 25,966 of record JAYDZE010008670.1, read on the forward strand.
TGGCAGGATCCTTTGCATTAACGCCATTGACCTGCTGAAAAATAGGAATATGAGCATGATTATGTAATGAGGGTGGCAGAGCCTGCAAGGTCCCATACTGCATCAACCGTGCACTCACATTCAAACCATATCCAAAACCATTGGCATATAAATAGTGGTTGGTGGGAGGATAGGATATCAACCCATTTGTATGACTAACCGGCCAAGAAACTGGATTCTGATGGTAGTAACCAACTATTGGAGCCTGAAAAACGGGGTAGTTTATGCTTTGATTATGCATTTGAGGGAGCACACTCTGAGGTTGAGCTCTTGTAGTGAGATTTTCTCTCCCACTCTCTAAACATGGAGCAGATTCCTTAAGAAAACTGCCCAGTTTTGTTCTTGCAGAAGCAGGCCCCTCACTTGTAGCATCCAGCCCAGTTAATTTACATTGATCGTCCACAACACTAAGAGATGCAGTTATCCCATTCCCAAGGCAGTGGGATGTTTCTCTTCCCTCCGAATTCTGACTAGACTCTTCTGAATCAGATGTGGATGTTGATTCCAGGTTTTGACGATCTGAATATGTGTTGCAGTCACCCTCACTGAGGCAGGATGAGCAGTTATCAGAGTTCGAAGAGGTGCTCATTGACGAACCTATTGCTCCAAGTGCAGATCTTGTTGTAGAGCATAACTCACCATCCTCTGCTACAGCTTCCTTTGAGTAGTGACGTGGATTTTCATTTGTCTGGAAGTCATTGTCTATGTCTACACAGCTCTTAGCTGTAGACCTTGATAAATCTGTTGGATCATTATCCTTGTGATCAGTTTGAACTGAATTATCGGTCACTTCATCGGAACAAGAGGAACAACATTCAAGGAGCTGATCAGATTCAGAGACTTCGACTTTGGGGGTGCATTTCAACGTATCATCAGAATCTGAATTGCTTCGGACACACTTCTTCTGTGGATCTAATGGTTCCCAAACTTTCTTGGTAGTAAGAGGGTTGCCAGCAATCTTGCCTTTAGGTCGCCCATTAATCTCGCGTGCACACTGAGCTTGAGTATACCTTTTGGTACGATAATATGGTTTCGAGACCTCGGCTGGAGACTCGGACTTATTAGCATATTTAGGATCCATCACTACCCTTACAATATGCGACTCTGGCCTTGATCTATACTCATGATGGTGATCACAGCTGCAGAAATGGGTTGCAAATTTATCACATATTCTGCTATTGCTACACTGGAACTTTTCACTCAACTTGCTGCCATTTCTAACATTAGACTTTGCACCATTGGTTCTTAATTGCTTATTAAAGCCATGAAAGTTACTTGTCATTTCAAAACCATCTGCATGATATCTGGATTCATATTTGCTAATGACAACCCCATTCTCTGATAATGTTGCATCTTTTCTCCTATCAGACAATTTCGAGTTCAAATCCCTATCTGAATCTTTGCGGAACTTCAGCTTCCTGCGAGAATACTTGAAGTGATCGTATGCAAATGAGGAGTTCCAATCTCTTGTGTTGCCAAACTCCTCATCCAGTGTTTCTTCAGTTGGATTATCCATATTTGAATACGTGTACCCTGTCGAAAGTTGGTCATCTTGAATATCAGGGGATAACGGACTGGAAGGATTATCTTCACCTCTTTCGCTGAGAGATTCTCTAGAGTCTCTACTGCTAGCAATAGTTACCCCCTCATCAATGGGCGTTGTAGGCTCATCCTTTGAAACATCATCAACCACAGAATTTAAATGTGATTCAGCACATTTCTTTTCACGGTTTTCTTTCTCTCTCAATCTTTCCTTCCTTCGGAGCTTCTTTTCCCTTTCTTTTGCCCTCCTGCGCTCCTTGCGCTCTTCCTCTTCACGCTTTTCCTTTTCTTCTTCTTCGAGAAGTTTCATCTATAGAATCACAATTATGGTGGAAATCACAGGTCAATCCTATTTTGAGCAAGAATATGAGGCTGCTAACAACTGAGCCAGAACTAACAATATCATATGTTAAGCACCTGTTTTTCTAAAGTAATGATTTCCTTGCAAGCAACATGTACACGTTCTTCTACCAACTTAAGAGCAAGACACACAAAGATGCTATGTGCATTTTGTCTTGCCGTTCCTTCTCTGAAAGCTTTCTCAACCTGTGGAATTATCACTGCTGCATTAACATTTAACAACCAAATATGAACAAATCCAAGCATACATAGACAAATGCATCGTATACTCATTGAAGAAAAGAAAATTCTTTCACGAATACTTCTTCTGTATTAATCAATACCGATTTAAGGAGACAAATCTAGGTAATTTCAAGTAGGTGTAAACATAAAGAGGGGAAAGTGCAAGCAACATGCCTGTTCTTTAAAAATGACAGTTGCAGCATCTAGAAGAAATTCACGAGCAAGCTCAGGGCTCTTCGCATGTTTCTGGGGACGAGAACATTCATCATCAAGTTCATTCCCATCCTTGTCCATGGAATCATCATCCTGAAAGCAGATGGAAATGGTATGAGACGATCACAAGAAGAAATAGCTGGGAAAGGATTATTATGGCTCAAAACTGCTAGTTGACTACCTCTTCTTCCTCAGCCTCCTCTGCATGTTCAAAGAACCTTGTGATACCTTCCCCTCTTGTAATAGTTACAAATCCGTCACCAACTACAAGCCTGCAATGTACACATTGTTGACCTTGCAAAGCATGAGCTTTCACACAGAGTTCGTTGCAACGTCCATCCATTTTCCAAGCCCGTAGAGTTATATAGCAAGCA
>JAYDZE010008671.1:0-10543 GCA_034509125.1 Monilaria moniliformis
TGTGATGACGAGAATTGCATAGGCTCATATCCTGACCACTTATTTCATAAGTTGATGATGCATGTAGAATCATCAAGTGAAATAAATGGGCATGAGATGCATGTCAACATTGTTTTTGAGTATTTGTGGGAGAATTATATAAAAGGGTATACTCGAAATCATGCTTCAAGTATAAATAGGAGATTGTTGAGGTTGTATACTAGAAAACATGCTTTACGAGTTGCATATGTATTAATAACCCTAAGAACTACCATTCTCCGAGTCTTGTGAAGAGATATTATTGTTACATGGTTTGCCTTTTATGATCTGTTGATTATATTGTGAGCAAATATAATCTATGATTATAATTGATTAAGCAAGTCTAGGTCTTCTACACTATAGACTGAATGGTGGTAAGGTCATCACTAAAGGTCTCTCAGTCGAAGGATCGCAGAAGAAAGTTAAGTTTCACAAACTAAATAGACTTGGACGATCTATCGATAAAGGTTGCAGTGCCAGTCCGAAAGTATCCTAACCTTGAGAGACTAACAACACTGGTGTAGTATAGCACCGAGATAAGTCTTTCTGGCTAATTACTGAAAGATGAGATCTTGGTGATTATATATTTATAAATCTTTGTATATAACATTCAGCATACGATATTAATTATGCACTGCTTTGACTTATCAAAAGATGCGGATTTTTCGTAACCTAATAATCTTGATATATTGTGCAGTGGTAATTAATATCTAGTGTTGCTATAATTGTTATTGCAGTGAATTGTGTCCTGGAGGACCAGGTTGATAATATCCCCTAGAGGTGTTTGAGAAAAAGAATTTATTATACGTAACCCGGTTGATTGGAATTTATTCCAGTATAATGAATAATGTTCGTGAACTAGACCACTCTTGGTAAAAGATATTAATTAATTAAAGTCAGCAGTATGCTTAAATTAATTAATGGATATTAAAATTTAAACATGAGAAATAAATTAAGTAAAAAGAAAGCCCAAATTATTCGTAATTTGTATTTGGACGGGTAAGTCAATATTAATTTCTATAGTGATCCAAATTAATATTTTATTGGACTTAATAAATTGGGGCTCAATTTAATTAGTAAAAGCCCAAAAGGGAGGCTTAGTCCAAATTTCCATGTATCCCTAACCTAACTCATTACATATTCTATAAATAAGGGAATGGAGAATTAAATTAGTACTAATTACACTGATTACACGTCTGTATAGACGTTTCATTGTTTTCTTTTTTATTCTGTTTTCTTCTCCACTCTAGCTTATAGGTTTGATAGAATGCAGTACACACTGCATTCAAATCTTGAATTTGGATAATAGACTAGAAGATTCAAGGTAGAATATTGAAGAAGTGGTGGGAGTTGCAAGCCCTCGTCTACAAACAGAAGATTTTCAATTAAAGGTAACATTCAAACTCTTAGATATCATGATTTGAAATTTCAAATATTTAATAGTCAATTTGTGATCCAGGCATAATTTGTGTGTATTGCATGTAATTAAATTCTGAACATCATCCTATGGGATTCCGGATTTAGGTGAATCCTCATCGATCTCCCCCAGCAGTTGTGATGATGATTACATTTCTTCACAAGCTTGAGAATATTTATCTTCATCATGTTGAGAAGATGAGATTGAGATAGTAGTGGTGTTGAAACCTCGTCGCTTCCATTGAAATTGAACTCGAGTGAGGGGCTTGTGTTGAAATAGGGAGCATCATTATGGGTATTCAACCTCGTAAGAATATTGGTTGCATCATATTCCTCTGCCTGCAGATCTATGACAAGTTCTTCCGCTACATAATTGAGTTGCTCTTAGTGTGATGCCCTTCTTAATCTTGAAGAAAAATCATTTGGGCTTTGGGAAACAGCTTTGCCTTTAGCATGATTAGAATAAGATAAAGACATATTTATACTATGTTGGTCGAATATATATAAATGTGTAAATATAATTGAATAATTTGAATTGGAGAAGGATAGGAAACACAACTTTAAAAAAAGCTACAGTAAAAAATAGAAGAAATCTTGTTAATAAAAGAGGTGTGATTTTAGAATGAGCATGATAGAGTATTTGTAGATAAAAGTGAGTGGTAAAATTTTCAATTAAATTTTGAATTTTCAAAAAAAATAAAATAAAATTGAGGGAGTAACCGCCGGTTTTCTTACGGAAAGTTTGTCGCCGCCTACTAACTACTATCCACATCCATTTCCTGTATCTCTGTCTGACGCACTACTACTACTATCCACATCCATTTTGCTTTTCGTATAAACCAAAAACTATACAATTAATTTAATCTATGTGGGGCAGCAGTTAGTTACAACCACCAACTTCAACCGACGCAGATCCAGCTGGCGTTGAAAACGACCAAACAAACCGTTTGGGGCCCACTTCCAACGTGGCCACGTCAGACTGATTTGTACTTCCACGTGTCATGGGTCATTTTCCTCATCTTTTGCTGTTCATAACGTCTAACTTGTCCACTTTTTCTTGTTTTGTTTGGTCCAAAATTACGTGTCACACACTCATCTATATTCTATGGAGAACCGGAGATTGCGAATTTTTATTTATCTCATAATTTATTAAGTTTCTAATTGTATTTGTTATGTAAGGTATGATCTAATAAAATGTCTTTATCTATTGGTATGTAAGGTGTGATCTAATAGCTAGAATGTGAAGAATATTAAAATTTAACCAAAAAAACAGTCCTATAGCTTATCCTCCATAAATTAATCATATGGGCTTGTTTCTTTGATTTTTTTTTCTTAACTATGCAGATATTTTATTTTTTTCAATATACGAGAAAACTTCGGTAAAGTTGCTGTCGAATGCAATTAATAATTAATCAGCGTCATTTATAGTTTAATTAGGGTTAACAATATGCAGTTAGAGTTTGCAAATTTTTAGTTAAAATTTATTATTTTTTATATAAAACACATTAATTATAATTAGCACTTAATTTGGGTGAACTCACGGAGTATGCCTTTTTAGTTTATTTATGCATTTTTCAATTCACGAATATTTATATGCGTTTTAAATTGGTTTATTTTAACATGTTAATCTGTTCTAAAAAAGAAATAGCATCATTTAATATGGGTTATATACACCGAATAATCTGTATGACTTTTCGTTTCAAAGACATTGTGATTTGGAGACCACTCACTATATTTAAGGCTAATTAATGCACGTGCTCTCTTCCAACGTGTAGAAGCTTAGGATTTTTGTCCATACGTTTTCTTTTAGTTTTTTTGTGAAGGATTCTGTCCATCTTTATCTAAATAAATGTTCAAACAATAAGGTTGAATCTATAGATAATCCTTAAATATAGTAGGAAGGTTCTAATTAAATAATTTAGTTTAATCAAATTGGAAAATAAAATGACAGCGAATCAAATAATGCATGTACTAGTGAGACAACATAGATGGGTGAATTCCAACGTTCCTATATAATAAATCACATATAATGAAAAATTCATACTTAATCTTTATATACGTATTGAATGAATTCATGTTTCTTTGCGGTAGGACCACTAGGCCACCTCCATTAGACATGTATAAAAATTTTATTTCTTGTTTAGGTTATTTGATTCACTTATTTTAAGTTTCATTTGACTTACTCCAATTGCAATAATGCATTTTGTATTTGTAATTGAGTTAGAGATAATACCATTGTATCATTAACTCATGAGTTATGAGACACATCCATTCTAATTATTTTTTATTTATATAAATAAACTTAATTGATAATTAATAAATTTTAATTACAGTGGCATATAATATACATTTGGATAATACACAAATTATTGTCATTATGTTATTAGATAAAGTTTGATGAAAATGAACTATCTTTCTTTTTTAGTCGAATGATATACCATGAAGAAAGACAGCAAAGGGATGTAGGTCCAAATTTGGGTAGAATTCCAAGTGAAAAGAAGATGACCAAGAAGGAAGCAGAGTAAGTAGAGAAGTAGGTCGTGATTATGCCCCACATAACCCGTGCGCACCGATTGCTCTGCGCCCCGCCAGCCTACATTTTCCCCACCCAATCACTGTTGAATAGCCGCCCAATCTAGTTGATACACGTCGTGTAGCCAGCTGCAATGTCTCACGTCGACTGGGTAAGGAAAAATTAAAATAATTTATATTATAGGTTTAAGACATTTTTACGACGACTGAGTTAGCCATTTTAATAAAATGAAGACTTTGTAACCGCCGTACTTTATTAAGTATAATAAAGTCTCGGTGATCATGACTCGGGGTGGAGATTAAGAAGCAGAATTAGAAAGGGAATACGAAATCAATATACTTTTTACGAATATCAACTAGCGTCTCTTAATAATAGGATTATATTTGTATTATAAAGGATCGCATCCAACATTCATACTTAAAAGAACGGACAAATCAGAGTCTAGAAGGAGTATATATATATATATTACTACTCCTTGCTTTAACGCAGCGGAATTTAGAACTCGGTGACATGTGTGAAGACATGCACCTCCGAGAGGCTTATTCTAGCAAGGAATGTTCTCGGAACTTATTCAGCACACCCCCCTCCTCATTCGCGACTCAACCTACACATTTAGAAATATATGCAGGGCAGTACAACAGTACTCAGTGAACACATGCCAAAATATACATACATAAGTTTAAAATAATGTCACACCACCACAGTAAAGTACGGGGGTTTTATCTTAAAAGACCCAAGTTTACTAAATCTCTTTGATCTTAAAGTTCGACTCTGCAGTCTAAGTTCCCTTCTTCATAAGCCATATATGATCATAATGTGCCGGAGAAGTGACCACCTCCCACGGTTACCATACTTACTTGTGCCGGGAAGGTGGTCACCTTCCACGGTCACTGGACCGGTCAACCTGCTCGATGACTCATGTTCCCCTTGTGTACACTAGTCCGACGAGGGACGCAACCTTTTATGGGACCCGAATTCGATTTTATAACATTTGGCATAGCCAACAGATAGGCATTCTCATACAACAAATGAGTTCGGATTTTGAGATAAAACTCAAGATCATAACTTTTCTCGCAAGAATGTAATATTTAAGTATATTAAAGCCCATAATTGGACAGAAAAGTCCACCTCAAGTATCTCCTTGATTTGGAATAGTACCTCTCAGGTTGAATCGCATCTCTTCTTGCGATCGCCCTATTATAGGTGGTAAACTATATTTTAGCTTAAAAGAATAATTTCTATAATCACATGATATGCACATGTTCTACTAGGGTATGTGTTCTATGTCTCGTCTCATTGGCATATCCATTGTTGATTTTAGAAATTCTTATCTCGTTATTTAAATATATTAGGCGACAATTTCTGTGTACTTCTTGATCAAGAATTCATTCATTCTTAATTTTCTTGGTTTAAGGAAATCTCAATTCCTTTGAAGTAATTAAATTGGGTAATTTAATTACTCAAAATAAATCTGAAGATTAATTAATTAAATTAAGGATCTTTCTTAAATCATAGGATTTAATTTCTTACGAATTAATTTTTGGATTAATTTATTATAACTTCTTAATTAAAATTTTCCTTTTGAAAGTTAGTTAAGAGAAAATTATTTTAATCAAGCATTTTTAAGTATGTAAATTAATCAAGTACTTCAATAATCCGAAATAATTAAACTACTAAATAATTAATGGAGACTTAATCCAATTAATTAATTTAATGCTACTTCATCAGACCATTAGCCCAAAGATTAAATTAATTGGCCCAAATAATATTTGAAGCCCATACTTTATTTATATGGAGCCCAAGCTAAAGCCCACTATTTAATTAATTAGGCCCAACCTCATTAAAATTGGAGCCCAACTCTTTATTTCTTGGCCCATCTCTCAAGCCCAATGATCATTTAATTGAGCCTATTCTCACTCTCTTTAAGTGAGCCGGTCCAGTTTGGCCCACACAATCATTTTCATTCACTCACAAGAACTAGCATCCCTCCCATCTCACTACTCTCTCTCTCTCAAAATCTTCTCATCTACTTCCCTTTTCTTACCCACCGCCGCCACCTCGTCATCAAACAGCGCCGCCGGCCGGTCTATCCCCGTCGCCCATGCTAGCCTACCCCTCTCTAATCTCCTCATCTTCTTCATTCTCTACTTCTCTCATTCTCTCTATCTCTCTCGCTCTACCGGCGCTCTCTCTCTTTATCGCCGCCGCCCGTGCACCACCAGAGTCGCCGTGCCGCCGCCGTCGAGCTGTGCTGCCTTGCCGGTAAGCTTTCCTTCCTATCCCTTCATTTTCCTTCTTCGTTTTCGAAAAAAAAAACTAGCTAACATTTTCCATTTTTTTTTGTTTTCCAGCGAATTCACCACCGCCGCCGCTGCCATGTCTTGCCGTCAGTGCCCCAAGTGGCCCCGTGGAGGGGTTGTCTGTGCGCGGGCAGCCCTTCGGCTCATCGGTTCGTCGGCGTGCAAGCCGTCGATGGAGCCGAGGGAAACCCCTCGTCACCTCGATTTTTGGAAAAGGTAAGTTGTGGCTAAACTTATTCGCATTTGATTTCATGTTTTACTTTGTTAGCTATGGTTCTATGTTTCGTTGAAAATTATATGTGCATTGGTGCTAGGTTAATTATGTTGGGCATATTAGTGTGACGTTGAGTTTTAATGTGTTATATTGTCGTTGTCATTTCGGCAGCCCCTAATTTCACTTCATGCTATATCAATTTTACGCTTTCGTTGAATTAAAAAGGTTGGGAATCATAACTTGATGGATTGGAGTTTTGAAACTTCGATTATATTCAAGGTCCCTTGTCATCGTTGTGAAAATATGTATGTGTTGCTTATGAGTCTTTTTTTATATGTTGGACACGTCGAAGTGGATGAAATTTGTTGGTAAAGGTATATGTATAAATGGTTTCTCCATTTGGCGAGGTTTGATGTTGGATTCAGGGGTTGGGCATAGCCTTAACTTGAGGCCATGCTCCTTACGTCACTTGTACCTCTTCTACTATATTAGAGCATGGTTTGTCCATATTTTATCTATGTTCCAAAGCTTCCTACGTCACAATATCTTACTTCCTCACTTTTGGTTGAATGCATATTATTCGAGGAATGATTGTTAAGGATTTTGGTAGCCATATCATGTTTCCTCGTCCTCCAAATCTTACTCCTCATGTATTGAATAGTTGGGTACTATTGGGCATTATTTGGCACTATTAGATTGACGTGAACATTATTTGATACTATTGGTTAATGTGAATAAGTTGTGGTTTATTTCTCACTTGGTCTATTATTTGGTGGATAGCCAATTTCTTGTCTTTTTCCCTTGATTTACAGAATTTTCTTCGTGGGAAGTCGAGTTTCGTTCGGGATGCATGACGATTGCCCGTCATTTAATTCCTTAGTTAGTTTCATTTATGAAAATTAACAAGTACCATTTAATTTATGTTTTGATGTATATCTCCTCGTTGTAAATTTATTTATCCTCATTTCGTTGTATGTTTTCGTTTGGTGAATTTATAATACTTTCTGTTTTATTTTTTCAAGCAACAAACTTCGTTTCATCAAACAACAACTTCTATTTCATTACGAGAACTTTTAGGCGCGAACTATTAGCTAATAATATGTATTAGCACTTAGTCAAAAATGACAGTTATTACATTCTACCCCTCTTAAAAGAAACTTCATCCTAAAATTTGATGAGTTCAGGCGAATAACTTAGGGTATCTTTCCTTTATTTTATCTTCTAACTCCCATATGGCCTTATCAGGCCCATGATGTTCCCACAAGACTTTCACCGTGGTGATTGCCTTTCTTCTTAGTTGTTGCACTTTTCGATCTAAGATGGCTTCAGGCTTCTCCTCATGGCTTAGATATGGGATTAAGGCTACTACTTCCTAATCGATCACGTATTTTGGATCATACACGTACTTTCTCATTTGAGACACGTGGAAAATGTTGTGCACATTTCCAAGATTTGGCGGTAACACCAAACGATATGCTACTAGGCCTACTTTTTCAAGAATCTCGTAGGATCCAATGAGACGAGGTTTCAGTTTTCCCTTGATGCCAAATTTAGCTATTCCTCTGGAAAGAGATACCTTAAGAAAAAATTTATCTTCTACATCATATTTTAGCTCGGTTCGTCTTGTATCTGCATAAGACTTCTGTTGATCCTGTGCCTCCTTGATCCTTCCTCAAATTTATCGCACAATCTCGATCATCTCGCTTATAGAATCTGGACCTAGTATTCTTCTTTCACCAACTTCTTCCCAGTAAAGCGGTGACCTACATTTCCTTCCGTACAAAGATTCGTATGGCGCCATATCAATGGTTGCTTGATAACTATTACTGTACGCGAATTCTATCAGATGTAAGATTGACTCACAATTCTCTTCTCGGTCGAGCACCATGACTCTGAGCATGTTCTCAAGGGTTTGAATCGTCCTCTCCGATTGTCCATCGGTTTGGGGATGAAAAGCGGTGCTGAAGTTTAACTTCCTGACTAATTCTTCTTGTAGGGTTCTCCAGAATCTGGATGTGAACTTGGAATCTCGATCTGACGTGATTGACATAGGTACTCCGTGTAGTCGTACGATCTCTCGTACATATAATTGGGCTAATTTGTTTGGCCCGTATGTGATTGGGATAGGTAAAAAGTGAGCACAATTTGTGAGGTGATCTATAATCACCTATATGGCGGTATTCCCTCGTTTGGACCTAGGTAAGCTTGTCACGAAATCCATCGTGATATCTTCCCACTTCCATTTAGGGATTTCTAGTGGTTGCAGTTTTCCAATAGGTCGTTGGTGTAAGGCCTCAACCTGTTGACACGCTAGACATCTGTCTACAAAAGATGTTATACATCTTTTCATGCCATCCCACCAAAACTTCCTTCTTAAGTCTTGGTACATTTTCGTACTACCAGGGTGGGCAATGTGAGGTGTGTCGTGCGCTTCGCTCATAACTTCATTTCTGAGTTCTTAATTGTTCGGCAAACATGGTCTCCCTTCAAAAGTGATGGCGTTATTTGCTTCTTCTCGAATATTCCCATGTTCACTCGTCCTCACTCTCAGCCTTATCTTCTCTAGCTTTGTCCTTTCTTTGTGCATCTATGATTCTAATCCTAAGATCGGGTTTCACCACAAGAGTGGTTATCTTCTCTTCCACCGTTTTGGGCGTTCATATAATTTATAGGTTCAACTTGCTAAATTCTTTTAGCAATTCCTCCTCTCGAGTGATAAAAGCTGCGAGATTCTGAGTTTTTCAACTTAAAGCATTGACTACCACATTAGCTTTGCTCGGGTGATAGTTTATGCTGCAATCGTAGTCCTTCACTAATTCTAGCTATCTACGTTGTCGTATGTTTAGATCTTTTTGTTCAAAGAAGTATTTGAGGCTCTTATGATCAACGAAAAATTCACATCGAACACCGTAGAAGTGGTGTCTCCTAATTTTTAGAGCATGTACTACAACAGCTAGTTCTAGGTCATCAGTGGGGTACTTAAGCTCGTGAGGTCTGAGTTGTCGTGACGCATATGCGATCACCTTTCCATTCTGCATCAGGACGCATCCGAGTCTATTTTTGGAAGCATCCGTGTATAAGACATACCTTGTATCTGGTTCTAGAAATGCTAGTATTGGTGCGGTGGTTAGCTTTTGTTTTAAAAGTTGGAAGCTCTTCTCGCATTCTGCCGTCCAAGTGAACTTGATACCCTTTTTAAGTTGATGCGTCATTGGTTTGACTATTTTAGAGAATCATTCGATGAATCTCCTATAATAACCGGTTAATCCTAAGAAACTTCGAATTTTGTTTGGAGTGGTTGGCGTCTTCCAGTTCTGTACAACCTCGACTTTTGCGGGATCTACTCGATTTCCTTCTACAGTCACTATGTGTCCAAGAAAATTTACCTCATTGAGCCAAAATTTGCATTTGCTGAATTTGGCATAGAGCTTTTGTGCTCTCAAGGTCTCCAAGGTGGTCCTTAAGTGATCTTCGTGTTCCCTCTTATACTTTGAATAGATGAGTACATCGTCTATGAAGACTACGATAAACTTATCTAAGTAAGGTGGAATACACGATTCATTAGATCCATGAACATTACTGGTGCATTTGTCAGTCCAAAAGGCATTACCATGAACTCGTAGCAGCCGTATCTGATTATAAAGACCGTCTTGGGTATGTCTTCTGATCAAATCTTCAACTGATAGTAGCTTGACCGGAGGTCTATTTTTGAAAACACACTGGCTCATTTGAGCTGATTGAAGAGATCGTCGATTGTAGGCAATGGGTACTTGTTCTTGAGGGTTAGCTTGTTTAGCTCTTGGTAGTCTATACATATTTTCAAAGTCCCATATTTGTTCTTTACGAAGAGACTGGTGCTCCTTATGGTGATAAACTAGGTCTGATAAATTCTAGGTTTAAGAGTTCTTGCAGTTGCATCTTGAGTTCTCCTAATTCTTTCGGTGCTATCCTATAAGGTGTCTTCGATACCGGGGCAGATCCGGGTTCTAAATCGATGGTGAACTCCAATTGCCTATCTGGTGGTAAGCCTGGCAGAGTGTCGGGAAACACATCTGGGTACTC
>JAYDZE010008682.1:0-10543 GCA_034509125.1 Monilaria moniliformis
TTCTGGAAGACTCAAAATAAAGAAAAAAAAGGCTACAGTGTCTTCTTTGGGAAGACTCGAAAGAGAAAAAAGAGAGACAAACACTGTGGCTTTGGCAGATGTCACTTTATAACATGAAGCTTTGTTTAAAATTTTATGTTATGTATCAGTTTTTTGTAACATAAGCTCGTAGTAAATTCATGATCTTTCCCGCCAAAATGGCATTTTTGTTATTTTTCCAAAAACTCGCCTTTTATATATGTAATAGATTAATGTCAATTGGGTGCATCGTGCTGATATTTCATGCACATGGTGACCCAGAAAAAAATCGATAGATATGCGACTTTTCCATCTAGTTCATATTTGATGACAGCTCAGACGTTAATCAGTCGTCTTTTATTTAAAAAGATTAATAATGTCATAACATCTAATCTTTTTTGCAATTGAATTGTCGGTTCGAATTATTTATTATATATGAATTATTAGGAATCGTCTCTTTTTGTTTGTCAATCGACTCAATCCCATCTTTTAAAAGAGCCGGTCAAAAGAGGAAAAGAAATATCGCCTCTTGCCTTTTCTTGTCACTTACTTATCCGATTTTTATTTACACACAGCATATACTTAATTATCACATTTACTTGAGCATCTGAATATACTTATATACCTTGTATTATGGTTTTCATTTATTTTCATAAATTAAATTACATATATAGATTACAACAGCGGAGATAGTAGAAAGGCAAATTAATTACAAGACGCCACGAAATCAAGAACTGTCACTTCCAACAATTTATTGGATATCTCAATGCAACAAATGACAAATACTATATCACTGCATCAAAAGATACAAAGTAAAAAACAAGCAACAAACAAATTTGCCAATCTCTTTGATCAAACACACATTTTGGTGAAGACCCTTTTATACGGCCATGCTAATGATAACCCTGGGAGTGTGGCCCACCATGCGCAGCTCCGCCATGGCCATGCCCCGCCGCGGCTGCGCCGCCAGCTTCTTCTGGTTCACATTCAGCGGCTGCTGCTGCTGCAGGAACCATGATAGGCTTCTTCTTTTTCTTGGCTAAGCAGAAGAGACCGACTGCGATGAAAGCGAGGAAGAACAATCCACCTAAAGAAACACACACTGCAATCACGGTGGTGTGATCTTTTCCGCCTCCGCCATTGGGAGGCGGTGTAAGTATAGTGTTTGACGGCGGCGAAAAGGGAGTGAGGGAGTTGGGAGCTGGTTGGTAAAATGGTGGATATAATGGGGCACCCGGTTTCGTGGGTGGATGATAGTATGGCGGATAGGCCGTCGTTCCTGGATGAGCTTTCGGCGGCGCAGCCGGGCCGCCTGGAGGTGTTTTCGGATGAGAAGGCTTTGGCGGCTTTGCGGGAGAGCCGGGCTTTGGTGGATAATGTGGTGCACCCGGCGCTGGTTTTGGTGGCGCCGCCGGGCCACCTGGCGGTGTTTTTGGCGGATACGAAGGTGTTGATGGCTTCGGCGGCTTGTACGGGGCACCGGGTTTTGGTGATGGTGATGGTGGATGATGTGATGAACCTGGTGGCGATTTTGGGGGTGCCACCGGGCCGCTTGGTGGGGATTTTGGTGGATAATGAGGTGTTCGTGGCGAATTTGGAGGAGGTGCCGGGCCGCTTGGTGGATAATAAGGTGTATGCGGCTTCGGAGGCTTTTCCGGAACACCGGGTTTTGGTGATGGTGCTGGCGGTGAATTTGGCGGAGGCGCCGGGGTGGTTGGTGGATGATGAGGTGTTCCCGGAACACTAGGTTTTGGTGCTGGTGAAGGTGGGTGGTGGTGGTGATGCGGTGGTGTTTTGGGTGGATATGCTGGTTTTTGTGGCGGGTGAGAAGGTGTTTCGGATTTGGGTGGTGGCGGTGGACAATTTGATGAAGGTGGTGGCGACTTTGGTGGTGTGGCCGGAGTGGTTGGTGTTGACTTTGGTGGATAATGAGGTGTTGCCGGAACACTAGGTTTTGGTGATGGTGACGGTGGATAGTGGTGGTGATGCGCTGGTGTTTTGGGCGGATATGCTGGTTTTTGCGGCGGGTGAGAAGGTGTTTCGGATTTGGGTGGTGGCGGTGGACAGTTTGATGAAGGTGGCGGCGATTTTGGTGGTGTGGCCGGGGTGTGTGGCGGCTTTGTAGGAACGCTAGACTTTGGTGCTGGTGCCGGTGGTGCCGATGGCTTGTGATGATGATGGTGGTGGTGGTGGTGGTTGTGTGGTGGGTGATGATGAGAAGGCGCCGGAGAAGGGGCGGTGGGTGGTTTCTGGTGGCCGCAGTGTTTTTTGTCTTGGCATCCTGGAGAATGCGGAGGTGGAAGTGGAGGTGGAGACGGAGGGTTGCATGGAGGAGGAGGATGAGGCGGAGGGTTGCATGGAGGAGATGGTGGTGGTGGCGGAGGCGGAGGAGGAGGGGGGTTGCATGGAGGAGATGGTGGCGGTGGTGGTGGCGAAGAGTATGGATAAGCCATCTTATTCATACTTTTGAGCGAAGGCATTTTGTTTGGTTTTTTTTGACTTTGTGTTTCCTGTGTGTGATATATATAATAGTAGAGGGTTTGGTTTGTGCATCAATTACTTGATTGATTTTGTATTAATAAAATAATTATTAACGACTCCCAGTTGATAATCTTATACTGTATATATTTGGTCGACGAAGATGCTTTAGTCAAAAGTTAAGAAATCTAATCATCACAGTAAGGAATACATATATTGTGACTGTAGAGTGGGGACATGCATGTTTAACGGTATGAAACATCATCACTTTTTGGTCTAGTTGAAAATTTGACACCATCTTCACATTTGGGCAGCAAATTTTTAATTTGAATTAATGCTATTCAACATCTTCAAATATTTTGATGAGGCAAATACTAATTGAAGAAAAACTTGAGACGATTTTTCTTACAATTGAACATCAATTGGATTTTGAATTCAGAAACTGAAGACATATTAGCAAACTGGTACTGCAAATGAATCGGAATCCATCATGCAAGGCATTGGTTGTATGTGCAATGACAATGCTCAATTTCACCGTGAATTAGTCGATTATATGGTCAATCTATTGCTCTTGCAACTAATTTAACACGTGTGTGATACACATGGAAGTTCTGGGATTATCTTCGTGAGTGCATTGAGTAAATACATAATTATATGCAATAATATGCGAACAATATATAATAGATAAATCATATTTGAAAAATCAATTCTGACAATTCAAACCCACAAATGGAATTTGAAGGCTGACTTTTGGCCTCGTAAAACACACTTTACAACTAGACCACACGAGACTATTATTATATGTATCTTGTTTTATTTTTTAGCAATATTTTCAGTGTCATGTATATAATTATGATTTTATTAAATGATTGTATAAGAATAAAAACACAGGATGGTGGTATTTGCATCCGACCATTAATTTGGTATAATTAATTATTGATTGATTAGTTTGATTCCTTTAAATTTTGAAAAACAGCTCGAAAATGACAGCGCGAATTTGGAAGGGCCATAATTAAACTATTAAATACGGAAGTTAGTGACAACACATGTAAAATATTGGGGAAGAACGAAAATTGGAGGGGGCCACAGGCCCACAGTGGCACTCGTCCCCCAGTTACAAGAGAAGGGGAAAAATACATAAAAACCCAAACTGTCAGATTTTCAAAATAAATTATTTCTGGATTAATAATATAATGAACTTTATATTACATTATCATTTCGAACTTTAATTGAACTCCGTTAGATCCTTAAATTTTATGTTATATTACAATCATATCCTCCTTTAACTACCCATAATTTTAGAGGCAACCACTCAGATTTCAAATCAGATTTTTGCTGATTCCAAATTAATTCCAAAATTCAAATTTTGAGAGAATATAAATTCGAAAAGATCCAAAATATTCGATTGCGAAAATCCAAAATTTTTATAACTAAATCTGAATCGAACCGAAAGATCCAAAATATTCAAGAATTAAAAAATCCGGAATAATTTTTTTTAATGATTACATATATTAGGTTAGAAATATTTAATAAAATATTATTTGAATAAAATTATTATATTAAGATATATTTTTTAAATAAAATTTTATATATATTAAAAATATAGTTCAAATTTTCGAATTTCGAATTTTTTCAATTTAAAAGAACAATTCAAACCTAACTAAAAATCTGAATTTTAACGAAAAAGAAATTTAATCCAATTTGAAAATTAGAACAAAATTTAATATCTTGCTCAACTCTGCATAATTTGCACCGATTAGCTATAAGACGATGCAAAAAAGTTTAGAAGTTGAAGACATATCTTCTTCTTTTTTGCGGCTATCTTCATAAAAAAAAAATTAAGTGGGAGAAGTTGAAGACATGATATCCTTACATATTACACATTGCAAAGATTAAGGATCCAATAAAACCACAACCAAAGTTGAAAATTCGAATTATAAAACCATAAAATTTCAAGACCTATTTTTACAATATTCAAATCAAATTTTGCTTTTTGATAGCTTTTGTATATCCGCAAAAATTCAAGCCTAACGTCCTCTTCATTACATGTCTCTTATAAATATACACACACACACTTTATATTTATCTCTGTGTCTGTGTGTGTGCTGTGTGTGAGAGGGGGGGTGGGGTAGGCGGCTAGGACCACATGTCTGTCTATCCAAAACAATTGATTAGTAGTGCAAACAAAAAAAAAACGTGATTTTTTTAGTTTCATTATATAACTTATATAAATATACGTAATAAATCAATTTGTACAGGTAAACCACAGTAGTACTAAGGCAAAATTAAATTGAAATTATATATTTCTTTAAAATTGGTGTTTGTACCTAGTATGAACATGTAGCTAGCCAACTATATATACGACTGTTTAAATTAATGCGTGATTTCAGTATCATTTAACAGTTTTATGTGCCTCAAATAGCGACAGATTAACTTTGTTAGCAAGTTTGCTAAACTAGATTGTAACCATTTCAAATTCGATGGATACTTTTATATTATCAATTTATATTATTTTTAGTCATAATATATGAAACCATTTTTATATAAATTATTTAAAATAATATAATTAACTTGTGAGTATCATCTCATCTGAAGCTTGTAAAACTAACTAATTTGTCAGTATTATCTCATCTCTAATTTGAAAGACCATAACTCAGTTATGAGTTTCATCTTGTATAAAGCTTGACGGACCACTTCAAACTTACGAGCAACATTTTGTCTGAAGTTTGAAAAATCATAATTGACTTCCAAGCATCATATCGTCAGGAGCTTGAAAGATCATAACTGAGTTCTGAGAATGTTTCAAACTTATACACTCACATGCATCACAAACACAATGAAAAACTAGTTTACTATATGTTCTTGTTCAAAATTTGTATAGTAAGTTCAACTATTCAAATCCATTATAATTCATATACATATATCCGTTTCAAATTTAATTAATAAATAATTTTACTATATGTTCTTGCCATAGTGGTATAATAATCTCAACGATATTTCCGATAAGGATCCTACCCGACATCTATTTTTCCTCATCCAACACACTACTAAATATCTTATGGATTTAATCCATTAAAATGCTACCGTCTAATTTATTCTATTTGTCAATTTCCATAATTTTAAATGGCCGTATACATATTATTTATTCTTTTGCATAAAAGGGCCCTTAATACATATATTAATTATTTGTTTGGACATATAGTCATACAGATAATTGAATCTTTCTTAAAAATCTTCTTTTAGAGTTAAATTTCTATTGAACTTTTATTTTTTGTCAGGTTAGTATATCGCATATATACGTAATTTATAATTGTAGATCATAAAGGGCCAATAACAATAAAGAAGGCCTATTTTTATTTTTTTTTTTGTATCACCCAAAGTCTTCTTTCTACTTGAACACGAGAACTTGAGCCCCAATTAATACAGCTTGTCTAATTTCAATATAAACGAGACTGCAAAGTCTAGTTAATTTAGTGCCATAATTAGAATTTAAATTTACAGTGATTAAATTTGAAAGTGACACGCACTATTTTTTGGTGATGTTCAAAACGACGCTGTTTCAGTAAAATAAAGATTTTTTTTTCCAAAACCCTCCCCCACCCACCCCCTAGTCTCATCTCTCCAACTTTCATATCCATTGCCGCTCTCTATCTCTCTAATCACGCTGACAGCGGATATTGTTGCGCCGGGCCTCGAATCGAAAAATTCACTGCGTGGTGGATGACGCGTTCAACGAAGCAGCCGTTCTTGCCAAGCACCTCGAGTGCAAAGCGGGGACGCTGGAAGCCGTAGAAGATGCGTGCGTGGTGGTAGCTGGTGTTCATCTTGCCGCCAAGAGACGAGAGATCGACGTCTACAGACGATTTGTAGGAATTGCGGCTAATGTTCATACTCGCCTTGTAGCTTCGCGAAGCCGACCTCCACATCGTTGTTGCCCATCGCTACGAATTCGAAAAAGAATATCCTAATTTCCAAAATACCTAATTCGAAGACGAATACCCAAACCCCAAATACCCAACGCAAAATCGAACAAAAAAATGAAATTAAGAAAAAAGTCCTAAAATTTAGTTCACAAACACTTCAAAAGTTTAGATTTTATGTTTCAATTTCAAAAGTTATGGGATAGATTAAAAGTCAACGGAAAGTTATGATTTACATAGCATTTATCCTTTCAATTAGCTTTGACAACATCGTTTCGAATAACGGACGTTTTGTCCACGTCAGAAATTTCGACTGCCACATCACCATCAATTTCACCGAAATTTTGATTCATGGGACAATTGAGAAAATAGAAAAAATTATGATTTTATTTACCGGTTTAAAAAATTATGAGATTGACCTGAAGTCAACACAAAGTTATGATTTAAATCACATTTAACCTTTTTACTTTCTATGTGTATTTTAATTTGAGAATCGCAAATTCAAGTGTACAGATTTGGAATTGATTTATAGTTGAACGGTACGTTTGGTTGAAGCCTAGTGTTGAGATGAGCTCGCACTATTATTAGTCCATATCTTTATTTATAGTAATGAGGTTCATGGTTGTGCACATAAATTAAAATAAAACATATATATATATATATATATATATATATGATATAATATAATATAATAAATTATTATATTACTTACAGTAGAATATAAAAATATATTCATGTCAATATATATAGTAGCATGCTTTATTATCTGGAAGTATATTGTGATTGGACTTTGCCAAGTAGCTGCAATGATTTGGTAACATGATAAAGGCAGGTTCAATTATCTGCTTCTTTTACATTTTTCATTTTCTACATGGTCCTCACATATTTGTTGACAACTATCGATCAAATAATAATAATAATAATATACGAATATAGCTTTTTAATTTGATTAATTTGTTTTCACGCAAAATAATATTATCAGAATATTTTGTTATATTTTACAATAATATTATTTTATTATACTTTTAGTTAATAGAAGATCAAGAATGTAAAATAATTTTGTTACTGGAAAATAGAAATTTTTATTTAAAGAAAAATGATCCAGATATTTTTTTTGTTAATATATGTGTGAAACAAAAACATTTCACCCCCTTTATTTTCTATATATAAAAATGTAATGATAAATGTACATAAATTGTACATACATAATTTGATTTTTTTAGATATTTTATATTTAAATCAGTTTATAAATATTAATTAATTTAAAATAAATTAATATATTACATATTTACCCATCTGTAATAATTTAAGAAAAAATTAACTTTTACAAATTACATATCTGCTAGATTAACTTTTTCATTAGATATCTATATATTTACATCCAAATCAATTTTGTAGCTTTGTTTGAAGGATCTATCAAATAAATTTTTCAATAATATCTTTGAAAATATAATAGGAGCAATTTAGTAAAAAATAATATAATTAATAATAAAATTAATTTTAATATCAATTCAATTCAATTTAAAATTTAAAGGTATTATGTATGTACATTTATCTTTTCCCAGATGGGAATTAGGGTCAATCACCTTATCACAGTAAAGTTCAATTTAGGATGAGATATTTGATGAAATGGGATTGATTTATTTAATATTTGGAACCCCACTTGCTAAATAAACATGATCAATGAAAATTTATATGGCCACAACCAAGCTCAAGTAGTGCCATAAAAAAGTTAAACTATGTCGATCCCAGATTCCCAATTCCACCACCTCTCCTTTTGGTAGCAATATATAGTTTTGATTTAGAAAGAAAAGGCGATTTTTGTACAGAAAAGTGGTCAAGCTCATGCAGATTTTTCAGGAGAGATAAACACAAGGAAAATGTGCGCCACTGTCTCGTTATGCGTAAAGGGTATTCACTTTTTATTGCATCATGTCCATTCTATACACTTTTCATAATTAGAAATATAAATATATATAATTGCATATTATATAAAATAAAAAATAATTAAAAAATATGAGAAGATCCATAAATGATGGAAGGAGTGTGATGAATAAGGGATAGAGTTGTGGATATTAGGCAATGAATATTGAATAAGGAATGAGAAACAATACCTACAACCTTATCATTAATTTTACCATTCTTTCATTTGCACTATTCATCGATCTTATCTTCTTCTTTTTTTCATTTCTTATTTCTTATATTTCTTATATATTTTAATCAAATTGAAATTTTAATTTAATTAATACAAATTTTATTAAAATAAAAAAATTTATATCATTCAAATCCTAAAATTATATATGCAATTATATATATTTATATATCATTACTAAATTATAGAATTAATCCATCAAAATTTTAAATTCACATATGCGAATTAAAATTTTAAATTCATATTCTAATTAAGTTTATATAATAATTAAATTCATAAGCTAATAAGAATTTAAATATATAATTTAAAATAAGAAAAAATAAAAAAGAACAAGCGTCAAAAAAGAAATAAAAAAACAAAAATATATGAAAATGCATGAAAAATTAAAACACAAAGAAAAAGGCTTAAAATAAAAAATTGGTGGTACTGAATTCTTCTAGTTCCAAAAGAGCATCGTTTGATAGGCTGTGGTTTTATAATAGAACCAACGCAATCAATTATAAAGGAACTGAAGAAAAAACGAATAATTAATTAAAAAAAGCTGGCGAGCCAATTCACGGCTTTTCCCTTTGTCAAGTGATTTTCGTACCGTCCCACCCCCCACAATGCGTCCCGCGTGCGTTCCGTCCCAAAATGACGTAGGTTCCTGATGGCCGAAATTGGCAACATCTATGCAAAGCATATACTGTATAAATTCCGTTTCTAAAATCGTGTAAATTATACAACAAAGTAGAATATCAGACATATTTTTATTATGGATCAAAATTCAATTTTATATATCTTAAATTATCAATAAAATAGTAAGTGTGCTACTAGACATTAATTTGAATCTAAATATCGTATTCTCAAACAATTTCTATCTGTGACTCCTTGGGCAGATCAATTTATTCTGATTTGCATATCAAAGCAGTTATGTTAAAATTTCGTTAATGCTACATATATATGTCGGTATGTACACTCGTGTATATATCGCTCTTTCATTTTTGAAATCTACTTGCGACTATAGTTTGACACTTTGAACAATTTAGAGCATTACGGCCTTACGGGCCGAGCTTAATCTCGTGAAATTAATACTTAGTGTGACTTCCAACTAGTGTTAGTTTTTAAATTTCGGTTATTCACTCATTCCTTAATTATTAACGGTAATAAAATATTGTCGTTATCTTAAAATATTGTCAATATCTTTTATCAAATTACATGGCAATAAGTTTATTTGTAGCAATTTTCTTTTAAACCACTCCATCCGTCTCATTAAATATGTCATACTTTTTTTTTTGGTTTATTTCATTAAAGATGCCACATTTCTATATTTGATTTTTTTTTACATTCTAAATAACTTTTTCTCTTTCATCATTAATACAATCAATAATTTTTTCTCTTACATCACTAGTTTCACTTTCATCATTAATATACCCAACAACTTCTCTCTCTATTTACACACCCTAAACAAGATCTCCTAAAATCCCGTGTCATTCACAAGTGTAACACCCATCATGTATTCTTTGTTGTTACGTCTTTCTATTACACAAGTACATCATACATCTCATATTCTTTGGCCTCGATAGCATCTATGTAGAGGCAAATTCTCAAAAAGATAATAGCACGATGGCATGATTTTTGAGGGGCTAAGAAAAGTGGCTGACATCTCTCACACATTCATTCACTTGGCATAGATGTACATGCAAGTTTATCATATATACAACTACTATATTTGATCTGGTTATTATGTTGAGTGTTACACATTCATCCGAGTTAAATATCTCTAGAATATTACATAATATATACTGTATATTATGATGTGAATGATGTTGCATTATTGAGAGATGAAATGCGACATTAGACCAACCTAAATTATCACTAGATGTGAATGGACACATACCCTATTATGCTTACGTATGAGCTTGCCCTCTCAATTCAAACAAAGGTGAGCCTTTGGTTCATGGACAGAAATGAGGTGGTAAGGTTGGGTAGGGGA
>JAYDZE010008693.1:0-10541 GCA_034509125.1 Monilaria moniliformis
GGCGAAACACATAAATTCCCGACGGACTGGCGACGGAAAAGAATAGTACGAAAAAACTCAAAATCGCCGACGGACTCCATTCCGTCGTTGATTAACGACGGAATATTATGTTGTTAAGATCGTCGAATCGCCGACGGACAGCTTTCGGTCGTTAGATTCGCGACAGAGGATTCCGTCGTTGGTCCGTCGCCGGAGTAGCTGCCGAACGACCAAACGGGGACCATTTTTTACGACGGAAATTACCGTCGTTAGTCCGTCGTTGATGTTCACGACGGAAACATTTACATCGTTGATTTCACCAGCGACCAGGAAATCAACAACGTATTTGGTCCGTCGCCGATCCGTCGGGAGAGTGAATCGGCAACGGAATTTTTAGCGTCGGCGACGGAAGTGTCCGTCGTTAAATTGTTGTTTTTTTGTAGTGAAATAATGTAATTAATTATCTATTTTGGTTAATAAGTAAAAATAAATATTATTTTTTAACTTATTAATTAACAAACTAATCTTATTAATTCTCGATTCTGCTCAAACTAATTAAAGCAATCATTAATTAATTCATTATATATTTTTAATTTATTTATTTAATTAATTAATCTTGCTATTAATTAAAAAAGTAATAATTTAATTTACTAAGTTAATAATTAAGAGAATTATTCATTATTAAATTTATAATATGTTCATAATTTGAAAAGGGTAAAAATATTATTTTATATCTTATTTATATTATAATTTATACAACCAAATACTTCAACTATTTTTATCCTATTTTTTCTTACTTACCAAACAACATACTAAAATCATTATCATTATCCTTCTCTCTAATCCAAATTTTATCCTAAATACTAACACTATTTAACTATCATACGATATCCTAACATGACTACCAAACGCCCCCTAAGGCCCTAAATGTATTTGACGATGATTGGATTGGAAAATGGTTCAGGGGAAACCACCTTCGTTAAAACGCCACCTTAATTACTGGAGAGTTTGACAAGAGATATGAACGCAAGTGTCTGTTTTGCAATGGACCCTACTGAATCGATGCATAAATCTATTGAGTAGGTATTTAGGATTAGAGTGTAGAAGAGAGAGAGTGTGCAACAGTGCAAGGAGGGAGGAGAGAGAATGCAAAAGAGAAAGAAGTCTGAGAAAGAAGCGAGAGATGAAAAACAAAAAAGATAAAAATGGCGTTTTAGTCCAAAAATTCGTTAAAAAAAAAATATAAAAGGACTTTACATGATATTACTTTCATTGTTTAGGTACTATTTTCACTAATAAAATTTAATAGGTGTCACAAATGTGAGAACGCCATTGTTTAGAAATTATTTTTATAGTTTACCATTTCTCAAAAGTTACCAAACCATAATTTTGTATCAAAAAGAGTGCTAAACAAAATTTTGTATTAAAATAGAAACTAAAATTTCATTTTCTTTAAAATGAGATATTTATGATCTCTTTTTTTACCTTATAAATATTTTTTATTCTACGATTTAATTATCTTTTGATCTCAAAGAAATAAAAATGTTATTTTTTATGCACTGTATATTGATAGTTTTAGCAACGAATGATATAATATCAATTAAATTTTAATAGTATAAACGTCAAAATATTGTGATATGTTTTTAATCTATTTTCTAAATATGAATGATATAACTTAGCTTTTTAAATTTTGGAAATAAACTACCTAGGCAACTTAGCTACATAATTACCATAGTAGTTGTTAATTTCTTCCACCATCAAGGAGGTGGCCCAAAGCCTTTTAAGGCTTCTTTTAGTGCGCAGGAATTTTTTAAGACCTAATGGATATTTTTCGAACCACTCTCTAGTAATTTTTTAACTTCTTTCAACATCAAAGAATTATTAACTTCTTCCATCATCCATGAGCTTGCCCAATTTTTTTCCAAGTTCTCCAATATGTGCACGTCTCGCCTATATTTTCTTGATATTTTCAACGATACATAACAAGAGTATGTGTTTTCAGTTTGAGGATGTTACCAACTAGGTTTCATCGCCGACATTTAAATAAGTCATAGTTTGACATTAACTCTAATAGTTTAACTGTGGATTGGAAACACCACCGACGTATAGTTTACGTTAGAATTATTCTCTCTTCTTTTTCATCTTTTTTATTTAAAAGTCTTCATTTTATTTGTCATATTTGTTGTAATATATGTGATTCACATTATCTTATAGTTTGATATCAAAAATTTATTCTTAATTGCAATCCGAACACATGTGTTTGTAGTACTCATACCCAAGTTTCAATCAGAGTGTTGGACATCAATTTATTTCAGAGAAACATTTACCATTGGTGAAAAATTAGAAAATCTCAAAAATTTGGCCGGGAAAAAAACCCAAAAATCTCGAATGTTTGTGTATTTACGGGGAAATTACATTTTTCTATTAAAAACACGTAGTTTTAATGATCGCCGTTTTTGCTACGCTGACACTTCCAACAAACATGTTAGCTTCAATTTGAAAAAAAAAGAAAAGAAGAGAAAAATAATTATAGAATAGTATTAGACAATCTCATCAACAAAAAATAATAAGATGGAATGATGCTCAAGCAATCCTGTAATGCTAAACATATATCCGTTTTATGATAAAATGATATTTTCAATACAAAAGTAATACTTTCCCGATCGAATTACTTTTATGTTAAAATAAGTAATTATTTTATCAAAAAAATATAATTATTATATCCAAAAAATCCTATTTGAATATCACATCTCATAATTTTAGTACGTGAAGCGGTCTCATGATCAACTTATAAACCGTATTTAAATTTGTTTCGGTTAATCGAATTGGTTAGTATGATTTAATTTTCCGAAATTAGAAAGTGAGGCTATCGGTTAGGTTTTTTTATATTTAGAAATCGACAGTTAACCAAACCATACCCAAAAAATGTTAAATTTAATAATTATATATTATATATACTATTTTAGGATTTTACTCAATTGGTCTTATGCGTTAATTAAAGATTTATTCTTTTGATTTAAAAGGTGCGGAAGAGATTTCTACTTTATAAAATTGTAAAGTTTTAAATCTATATTCTAAGATATTATTTTTTCATGTTATGAATTATAATAAATTATAATTTTCTTCAATTATGCTTAACCGTTGGATAATTAGTTAACCTATCCGATTTTAGACTAGTCGTTATTATATTTTTGGTTTTTACTTTTTAACGATTAACCAAACCGATTAAAAACCATGTGTTGATTTTTATAAGAAAAATAGTTGAATAACATAACGGTGCGCACCCCCAATTTATATACATAATAATGTTTATCTCATGATGTTGCCATTATATGGTTAATTTCTAAATTCAACAACTTTGAACTGATTTTCGATTTTTGAGATGTTTGTTTTCAATCTTTATGACTTTTATTAGAAAACTTTTGTTTATATGTTGTTTATCTTGTCATGCGATTTAGAGCCATAATATATAGTGCAAGGCTACTGATTGGTTAGATATGTTAAAGAGTATGTTGATGAAAATGATATGCAAAGATGAAATATAAAAGTTATAAAGAACACAGAGGTTTATCGTAGTTTGGTAAAACTCTTCCTGCATTCACGATCTGATCTAATCAGATGAGATGCCAAGTATAGTTACAATTAAATCAAACAAAATTAATTAAAATGATAGAAATTATGACAAGGTTTGGAGTTGGGACGCATAGATACACGAACAGCCGCAATTATTAATTCAGTACTAATTTTTGTTAGGGGAGAAAACGTGACTTTATTGTTCATCACGTTCGAGTGTATTCAGAAGTCATGATGAAAATCTCTTTGAGTTTTAATTAAACCTTTGACAATCGATCCCACGTGTTTGTAAACTTATATTTATAAGACGGTTTTTTTTCGTACGAGATACACAGACAATCTTGGTGACATGGCCGTCGCCGACGACGAACGCCACCAGTCCCAAGAAATGCCGCCGCTGATTATCCTCCACCACCTTCCGAATTTCAAGCGCTCATTTTTCCCTCCGAATTTCGAGCTCTCAATTTTCTCTCTCCTCCGCGACAGATACAGGGTCCTCGACCCGGAAGACGACCCGTCATTCCCGACACTCTCGAAGGCCGCGCGCCTCATGCTGTGTGTGGGGCTCACGCCCGTCACCGCCGAAGACCTCGACAGATACCCCGCCGTCGAGTGTGTGATCGGGTCCACCACTGGCGTCGACCACTTTGATCTGGCCGCCTGCCGCCGCCATGGCGTCCGCGTGACATGCGCTGGAGATTCCTTTTCCGATGACGTGGCGGATTACACGGTCGGGCTGGCTATTGATGTTCTGAGACGGGTTTCTGTTGCTGATCGGTTTGTACGGGCCGAGTCTTGGCTCATACGTAAAGAGTGTATATTGGGTTCAAAGGTATGTGTTCCCAAGGGTTGATTATTCATTTGAATTTTGAATTGAATCATCTCGTTTGAACTTGCCTAGGTGAGTGGAAAACGAATTGGGATAGTGGGATTAGGAAACATCGGGTCAAGGGTGGGCAAGAGATTTGAGGCATTTGGGTGCAGCATTGCCTACACCTCTACGAAGATGAAGCCAAACGTTTCCTACACTTTCTACCCCAACGTTGCTCACCTCGCATCCAACACTGATATTTTGATTGTCTGCTGCGCCCTCACAGACGAGACTCGCCACCTCATCAATAACGACGTTATGGCAGCGTTGGGAAAGTCAGGTATAATCGTGAACGTAGGGCGCGGGCAGCTCGTTGATGAGAAGGCCTTGGTTGAGATGCTGGTGAGAGGTGAGATCGGTGGTGCTGGTTTGGATGTCTTCGAGCACGAGCCTCGTGTCCCACAAGAACTCTTTGCGTTGGATAATGTTGTCTTGTCTCCACATCATGCTGCTCTCACTCTTGAGTCCTTGGGCGCACTTGAGGACCTCATCTTTGCCAACATTGACGCTTTCTTCTCCAATCATCCTTTACGGGCTCAGATCGACTTAATTGATAAAAATGAAATGCCAATTTAAATGCTGATTGGTTTGCCTTTCGTTATGGGATCTAATGGAGCCGTGCACTTGTTGATCAATTTAATTGATAGATATAAAGAAATGCTAATTTTGTTCTTCCTCTCTTTCTAATAACAATAATGAAAAACAGTACTGTTTATATATGACTTTGCTATTCCACTAATGTAGTATGTTCTATTTTATTTGAACAATTACGATGTTGTCCAATTTACGTGGTTTTTATTCCTAATCGACACTAAAAATATCTAACTGAAAATTTCATATCTAGAATTCCATTTGAACTTTGTTAAAATTTTGTGTAACATATTATGTTTCACTTCACACGTGCTTTTTATGTGCAATTATAATATCATCTAATACAGTAACACAAAGTCAAATGGATTATAATTGCAACTAGAATCATAATTTTTTTATTCTAGTCACAAATTAAACAAAATTTTTAAGTTGAGACATCACAAGACTCTCATTAGCAAAAGGTCTTGGGTTCAATCCTGCCTAAGTACGATGTAGTTGTCCCACCTACGTGCAATGTAATTGTCCAGCCTTCATGCGTCTACCGCCGCTGTGGCATCCGTGTCACATGCGCCGGAAATTTATTCTCTGATAATGCGGCAGATTACATGGTCGGGCTGGTTAGCTATTGATGTTTTGAGACGGGTCCCTGCTACTGATCAGTTTGTATGGGCCGAGTCTTTGCTCTGACGTAAAGGGTGATTTTTGAGTTAGTCGACTTGATTTTGGCTTAAAAATTAACCAAAATTTCAATTCTTAATATAGAATTGAAGCAAATTAATTCAAATATTCGTTCGATAATGTCTGTTATTTCGAATTTTTTGATATTCTTTCTGTTTTTAATAAAAAAATGTGATTTTAATAATTCCAAATTCTACAAATAATAATAGTCTAACAGGATAAGTGATATTCAACAACTCCAAAATACTTAATTAATAACGTGCTAAAATAATAGTAATATTTTAATTTCAATTGATATAAAAATACAAATTCTTGATTATTTTGAATGTGTTCGATTCGAAACAGACCACAAATTAATTAACCAAAATCTCTATTAGAAAAATCGAACTATATAAGCTAACTAAATTGAACTTCTTGATTTGTTAGAACCTATGAGAGAAAACTAAATTTTACATGTAGTAGAAATATTTACAGATCATATCTGCTCCGAGCATCAATGAGTCATTAGCAACCTAAAACCGACTCATTTTTAGTGCTGACAATTTTTGACACAATACGAAATTAATAGATTAATATTAAGTTTTATTGTATACATATCCTTTTTGTATCGACACGATAAAGGACACAATAATTTCATGTCAGATTTGTATCGTGTTCATATCAGGTTCATGTAACCCGTTTATTTGAATATTGGTCTTTTAACTTTGAGAATTTAGATTTTGTATGGCTATCGTGTCATGTGAAATCGGTTTTTTATTGTGTCGTGTTGTTATCAGGTCATTATCATGTCGCGTCAACACGAATTATATCGTGTTGCGATCGTGTTCGTGTGGTGTCCGTGTCTGTATATCTGTATGAGTCGTGTCGTGTTCATGTTTGTGTTTGTGTACGTGTCGAAAATTTCATTATCGTATCATGTTTGAGTTTGGCCTTATGGTATCGTATCCCAACACACACGATTTTTCAGGCTCCACTATTAAGAATTGCAATGATCACAAGAACCATAAACCTCCAACTTGGAAACTGGTGTGAGAAAATATTTAACATTTAAGAATTATAAGAAAAAAAAAAATTCTTAAGGTGCAGTTATTTATTCATCCTGTGGAAGATGGCATGGTAATGAGAGGCGGAGGAATGATTTTTTTCTTGGGGACCTCATTATTGTGTGAAGTACAAATGAGAGATATATAATAGTAAAGGCGGATGAGTCATTTCTTAAAAGGGCAAATTGCCAGGAAAACCATCAAGTTTGGTCAAATTCTGGTCAGTCCCATAAATTTTAAAATCAGCCGATTATATCATAACTTCAATAATTTTCGCAATTGTCCCATGATGCTTGATTTAGGGAAAATTACTGCTGATGTGGTCGACGAAAAATCTTATACAGGCAAAACATCCGCCCTCTGAAACGACGTCGTATAATCCACGTATGTGACACCTAGTTTGCCACATCATCAATTTAGAACACGTATGCGACACAACAACAATTTCATACACGTAGGCCACCGGAATATTTTGTCATGGGACAATTGCAAAATTGTTAAAGTTATGATATAATCGGCTGATTTTGAAACTTGAGAGATTGATCAGAATTGACGAAACTTGGTGGTTTTTCCGTCAATTTGCCCATAAATAAATAAATAATTCAATGCATAGCCCAAAAAGCGGAAAAGGGTACAACTGAGCAATAACCGCAGGGAAAATAAATTTAGTGGAGATATTTTCGAAGTTTCAGCTGCAATCTGTTTAAAACCCTTCACGTTAAGTAACCTAGCAGTAGCCGCTTCAAAGAATTTTCTGTTCTTCCTAAAACCCTTCTCTTCAAGAGGTATTATTTTTCTTATATCTCCGATGAAATTTGTTTCCGCAGACTTTTTCTTAGATCTATTCCTTTCTGCATGTATTATACTCGATTGCGTCAGAGATCTTTGATTTTAGTTGCAGATAGGAATAAAAATGTAAAACTTCTTTTTTTTTTTTTTTTTTTAGTTTTTCTGCTCTGGGAAGTGTGGGTTTTTTTAATATTTTTTCGAGTTATGTCATATGTTTTTCTCTTTGAAGGTGCGATTTATATATTTTGTATGCCATGAGTAGTCTGTGATGATATTATGCCCAGAACATATCATTTTCACCAGATTTTGTTTGCTCTTTGTATGGTTCACCACAGAAGGGAGAGGTGAATTATAGTTTTTTTTCGTAGTTCGTGATCTGTGCTTTTATAGTAATTTGTTTCTTGTTTTTGACAGAATGGTGCTTAATCAGTTTCTCTTGAGTTATCTGTTTCTGACTCATAAAGTTACTTTAGAATTTCTTTTCTTAACCAGAATTTATGTGTAGGTTGAAGTGATTGGATATTCATGGCTTCTTGATTGATTACAATCTTATTCTGAACCTATATACACGTTTGTTGCCATCTGATCTTTAAATGTGATATGAAACATTTGGCTGTTGAGATATTTGGCTGTCTTGTAGTTCTTACAGTGAGATATTTAACTATATAGTTGTTTCATTCAGCTTCTAACGCATATGGCTTGCTTCAACAAAGTTGGAACCATGCTAAGGCAGAGCATATCTGTCTCTAGTGCATTGACTGGGCAATCCTCAATGTATAATGCTATCCGCCTCATGTCCACCAAGCTTTTCATTGGAGGTTATTCTTTCTGAAATTTCAGATTTATAGCTTCGTTTGTGTGTGTGGCATATTTGTCTTATGATCTCATATGCATGTTCTATCCTTTCCTTTGATAGGGCTTTCTTATCAAACTGATGACCAGTCTCTCAGAGATGCTTTTTCTAGCTTCGGAGAAGTTGACTCTGGTGAGTCGAATAGAGTAGTCGCTATTTCCTATTTCTGTATTCATTTACATATGCCAAGTGTGTGGAAAGGCATGTTGCAGGACAAAGTATCTTGATGTCCATATGCTTAAAAAAAAAATTGTTCAGCCCATTTTTTCTTGAATATTGTGATTAGTCCTATTAGTTTTGGTTTTGTCCGCGTGTTTGCGCTGCCATGCTGGATATGAATTGGCAATACTTCCCCTGTACTGCAATGAATTCTGTCTTGAATGCATTAGACCTGGGAATGTTGACAATGATGCGTCTGTTGGGCTTGTTTTAAATCCATCTTGTATGTGACATAGACTGACCTGTTGTAGGTCAGTGGCTCTGCTGATTGGAGCCTTGGACAAAGTGTTTAATGGACTAAAATATAGAGTATTGTTTCCTTTTGCTAGAAGTAGTTTGCTTCCTTCTATATATTGACTTAGCTGTCTGTATGCAGCAAGAATTATCACTGATAGAGATTCTGGAAGATCGAGAGGGTTTGGTTTCGTGAGTTTCACTAGTGAAGAGGCTGCTAACTCAGCCCTATCAGCAATGGATGGACAGGTTAGATTCTGAGTGCTAGCAGTAGCTGCTAAGCAATCTTTACAGCATTCGTACTTGCTTTGACATGCTTCTAACATCGTCTGATTCACGTATTTGTTGCTTCCCTGCAGGAACTGAATGGGAGGAACATCCGCGTAAGCCAGGCCACAGAGAGACCCCCTCGCAGTAACTATGGCAGTGGTGGTGGTGGTGGTGGTTATGGAGGCAATAGCTATGGCCGTAGTGGCGGTGGTGGTTATGGAGGTGGGTACGGCAACAGAGATGATAGTTACTAGTCTACATAGCTTGCTTCGTTATTTTTGGCACTAATAGTTTAACATTATAGTAATCAAGTTACAGACTTGCACTGTTTTTCCCTTACAGTGCTTCTTTGCTTTAGTTTTCTGTTTTATTCTGTCAACTTGTAATAATTGGACGATGATTTCGAGTTTGCTTTGCTTCAATCCAAGTCTCAATTTTCCTCGAGCCTAAACGACTGCAGTTTCTACTGTCTATCGCGTATTCGCTTGTATTAGAGTACTGCTGAATATAAATTGTGGAGCACATATTTGTCTTAATTATATTTTAATTATAGTTAATAAATTTTTATTATGAATTACTGAGTTTTAATTGAGGATTAATATATATTATAATTGAAAATTAATAAAGTCTGACCCCAACTAAATTTTAATTGAATTGTGCGACTGTTACCTTGGTACCATTGCTAGTTTTGAACCTCTTCTCACCGCAAATTTCACCAACCTCAAATCAATTTCGGGCCCAATTTACTATAAAAATGACAAAAAACTAAACCTCTCCTCACCACTAATTTCACCAACTCAAATCAATACCACACACATTTGTGTGCAGTTGAATTTTCTATAAAAATGACAAAACTAGAATAATTTTCAGAGGGGTATTGTAGGTAAAGATACGAACTCAAACTAATTTATAGTAAATCTTTCAAGGAAGTAGTTTCCACAAATACTTCTATATTCGATTACGAAAATGATAGTTAAAGGAACACAATCTTATAATAAAAACAATATGCTATATTGGGAAACTTTCCACCTCAAATTTTGATGGACTTCAACTTCATAGGGGGACAAGGAAATTTGATGACCTTGGAAACCAACGTGGGTACATATATATATTTCCTGTTCTTTTAGTTATTTTTGACAGTTGACTCAAAGGCAAGATACATAATTCAAAATCAGGAGAGCCTAATAGTTGAACTCAAAGGGAAGATACACAAATCAAATAACAGGGAAACCTTAATATGTGAAGGAATTATGCATTAGTCTTTGTACTTCATCTCTGACATGAGGAAGCCGGGCATCTCGAATGAAGAGGAGAATTTCTCAACATCAGCCTTGAGCTCTTCGATGTCTTTGTTGTTCACTAGGCCCTTGTTGAAGTCTTTCAGTAGCTTACCGTGCTCCTTTTGGATCTTCAATGTCACAGTCACAGCCCGGTGGAGGAA
>JAYDZE010008704.1:0-10541 GCA_034509125.1 Monilaria moniliformis
AATCCATAATCAATCAAATCTTTCCATAAAAATCGGTTATACCATAATTGACCAGAAAATAAAATTACTAAAATATCATTCAGCTATTATAAAGCCGCCACGTGTTATGCATATCTACCGTTAGATTTTTGAAATGGACGATCAAAATTGGTTCTTGGTTCTGCAATAAGAATTGATTCGGATTTGATTACAACTCTATATATATAAAATAAAATTACTCAATAACACCACTCAGAAATTCCAGTCTCATATCATCACTCTCTCTACAAATGCCAATCTTACTCCATCTTCTCTCACAAGATTCCAGCACTTCACCACCTCAATTTCGTGAGAAATACTGTATGAAAAAGAGAACACCATAATCAGATCAAAACAAAACAAAACAAACTAGATTAGCCACGTACAATACAACCAAAAAAAATTCCAGATTGCAGCCGTCGCACCCCCTGCAACCCTGCCCCTAAATCAAAGCTGTTGCACCCCTCGCCACACCGAACGCCATCCTCGCGGGCAACGCTGAGGCCGCCGTGCCCCACCCCCTGAAACCCCGCCCCAATTCCGGTACCCCGCAGCACGCCGCGTTTGCGGCTGGGTGGCCTACTGCATTAGATGACCATTCATATGATCAGATTCATAAACAATATCATGTCAACGTTTTATCTCCAATGAAACGATTTTATGTTTCATATTCTGATGCATCAAAACTATTTTATTGAACCATATCAATATCAGTGTTCATTAATGCTTCTTTTATTTCCTCAAAACAAATAAATAATTTATTAAATAATGGTCCATTTCTTGAATTTCAATTGTTAGCTTCAATGTAAACATTGTAATAAACATTTCGATAAATTTTAAGAGTATGATTGAAATTTCTCATTTAATTTGAAAGTAAATTCTAATGTATACATAAAAACTCCTACAATTTGCTATAAGAATCCTACATTTTGACATATCATCTTCCAATAAAATAAATTTGGATGAATGCGCAAGACGAACTATAATAGATAAATCCACACATCACATATCGAAAAAGGGGATAACAGTCCGTTAGTATATACATTTTAGTCCATTTTACAATTTTAAGATGGCTTTTGAATAATGTTGCAACAATATTACTATTTTCAAGTTGTTGCAAATTTAACATATTTTTTAATTTTTTGGGTTGGCCATTGGAAGTTAATGTGACATGTCTTATCAGAGCCGGTGCTTTACCAGAGTTGGTGCCGCACAAATACGACTATACGATCTCAATATTTTCGTTTCATTTAGTTTCACTTGACATGTTAACTTTTTAGTAATCGAAAAAATATGAATACTAATTATACAAAAATTGAAATATATAATATCATTACAGCGTTTTCAAAATTATATAAAATTACAAAATAGATAAAAATTTGTGTATTAATCGACAAAACATCCAAATACAAAAAGAAAACCAGATTTAATTTTTGGTCAAATTCTCATTTCATAGACGTTTTGCATAGATATATACAAGACATATCTGCGATGATCTTAGGTGTAAAACTAGAATTTCTATCCATATAGTTTTGAACTAAAGGAAATATGAAACGTGTCGTAGGTCGGACTGAAAACGAATTTGCGAAGAAGTAGATAGCACAAAATATTCTACTTAGTAAGAGAAGTAGTCCTCTCCTCTCACATTTATTGCAATCTTTTCTTCGCCTTCACATGTTCCCTGCGTCATCTCCGCTGCCTATATAAATCTTCAAATTTTTCACTCATAATATTGCTTCTTGCTTTGGGTGAAATCTTGAAATCTGACACCCCTTTCTCTTGCAAGGTTAGAGTGTGTGTGTGTTTCTTTATTTTGAAGGTTTCTGGGTCTGAAATTTGGGGTGATATTATAAAGGTCTGGTCTTTCTCTCTACTTGCTGGGAAATTTGTCTATTCGTAGGTAGTGGGAGCTTGATTCATTACATGATTTTGTTTTTATTTGGTTTGTTTAATTCTTATTTCAAAAGATCTGTGCCAATTTAGCAGTGTTTTGATGGAATTTTTGATGATGCTGCGGGGTGTTCAGTTGGCAAGAATGGATCTTGCATGATGATCAATCTAATAATTTGCATTTGTTGGGAGTGTTGCTAGCTATTTTTCAGAGTATTTGCAAGGAATTAATATTGATTGTAAACTAATTTTCATATGTGATTTGATTTCCACGGGCATTTCTATTGGAAATTTCTTGGTAGCAATTGGACTGTTGCGATCGATAACTTTGATATTGGATCTTATTTGAAATTTGAAAGTTTATTGCAGTGAATTTGAGGTCTGTAGTTTTGTATTTTATGATCTTTTGAGATATTTAAAATGGTAGGCTTGTTTCCTATTTGTAATTTTTCTTTTTGAAATTGTGCTGTATATTTGGTTTGAGCAATTTAGAAGAATGTTCTTGAATACTTGAATTGAGGTCTTTGCTACATATGTAGTATTCTATTGATGCTGCATTAAAAAAATCTTATTGACTTCTCTTGTAACTATGCTTTTATCTGTAATGTTTTTGGTTTGATCTCATTGTCATGAAATTCAGAAATCGGAATAGGGATATTTGCAGATGGCAAAGGAAGTATCACATGTTGAGAACAATACTAGCATAAAGTCCCCTCCCGAGCCTTCGCCCTTGAGAAAAGCCAAGTTTTTTCAGGTACGAATAATGGGTATATCTCTTCGTATTCTTGTGTATTCAAATCTATGTATCAATTCATGTAAATCACTAGAAGATAAGTCAATGATGCATTTGTTGTATTTAAAGTATCTAACAAATTTTCTTTATATTCTGTATTTTCTGAATCTCTACTGTGGAAGTCACATTTTTGAACTATATTTGATGCTCCTGACAGGCAAACATGAGAATCTTGGTTACTGGCGGGGCTGGATTCATTGGGTCTCACTTAGTTGACAAGCTGATGGAAAACGAGAAGAATGAGGTGAGACCTCACTGATATTATGCTTGCTCCTCTTCTTATATTTTGACAAAAACTAGTTTTGGATGATTTTTGTGGCTTCTATTCAGGTAATTGTTGTGGACAACTACTTTACTGGATCGAAGGACAACTTAAAGCAATGGCTCGGACATCCAAGATTCGAGCTTATTCGGCATGGTAGGCATTTCTCTAGCACATTATCAGCATTTTCTCTAACACAAGTTATTTTAACTCTCTGTTAAATACATGAGATCTCACGGACGACCTAAGCATGAGATTATCTTTTTAAAATGCTCTTTCTGAATATCGTTTAGGAATCACCTTCTTGATTGCAGTACCACATGTTCTCTAAATAAGCAGCATTTTTAACTACCCCGTGAATTTGGTATCAACATATGTTGCTTGATTTAATTTCTTTCTAGACGTGACGGAGCCATTATTAGTTGAAGTTGATCAAATCTACCATCTTGCTTGTCCTGCTTCCCCAATTTTCTACAAATACAACCCTGTGAAGGTCAGTGGTTCTTTAATTGTGTGCTGTTATTATCCGGATAGTAGTATCTGTTGAATCATTATTTTCAGAATAAAAATCTTTTGCATTGATTTAGCAAAAAGTAACACACCTTGTTTATATATGCTCTTTTCCCCTTTATGATGATGCTCAACAGACAATAAAAACAAATGTGATCGGGACACTAAACATGCTAGGGCTTGCAAAGCGAGTGGGGGCAAGGTAAACAAGCTCGTCCTACTTTTTTCTTATTTTTAGTTTTGTTAGTTCCTTTCTGCATCTGTTAATTCACCGTATACAATTAGGATCCTGCTGACTTCAACATCAGAGGTTTACGGTGATCCACTTGTACATCCTCAGGATGAAAGCTACTGGGGCAATGTGAATCCGATAGGTATTTAAGATTTTATTAAGCATAAAAGGCTGAATACATATCATTGGTAAATAAATATATTTGCATGCTTAGCTGCGAAAATAATGTTAAGATATGGTTGGTATAAGCACACTTTTGCATGATTCCGTTAAACTTTACTGCTAAAATTTACTTATTAATTGAAGTGGATTGTTTGAACTGACCGGTAAAGATAGATCATAATAATATTATTATAATTCAATGTGGTGCTCCAGGAGTTAGGAGCTGTTACGATGAGGGGAAAAGAGTGGCTGAAACTTTGATGTTCGATTACCATAGGCAGCATGGCATTGGTAAGTGTAGGTCTTTCAGTGTTTGTGTGTGTGTGTGTCAGTCCTTAAATACCTTGACTTTCACAGTTAAATGTGTCATGGTTGAAGAGTATCACCTCAGCAACTTAACATGCTAAACGTGCAACAGAAATAAGAATCGCAAGGATCTTCAACACTTATGGACCCCGGATGAATATTGATGATGGCCGGGTTGTCAGTAATTTTATAGCTCAAGCAATACGGTAACCATCTTCTTCTGGAACAATTTCAAGTTCTATAATTTTATTAGAGGTTCTAATTTAATATCTATCTGCTCTAATGCTGCCATTCTTCCTTCGACATGTGAGTTCTTCTTCCCTATGCTATTTGGGTTAACAATTTTGATTCGTGCCCCTGCAGCGATGAACCTTTGACAGTACAGTTGCCTGGAACGCAAACGAGAAGCTTCTGTTATGTTTCTGACATGGTATGCTGGATATAATCACATTCTGGCTGTAGAAATATAATTGAATTTAGATTATAATTGTTCCTTTTCTTTAACTGAAGGTTGATGGTCTTATTCGACTAATGGAAGGGGAGAGTACTGGGCCAATTAACATTGGCAATCCAGGTATATGCCTTTAGGCTGTGTTCAATTTGGGTGATAGCTTAGATCGTGTAATCCTTCAAATGCTTAATCCTATCTATTGTCAATCTAATCTATAATATGTTGCAATTAAACTTCAAATGCTTAATCCTATGTATTGTCAATCTAATCTATAATATGTTGCCCCTCGGTCAAGATAGTCAATGAAGATTTTATTTGATTAAATTTATTTGGTTACTCATTGAGGGCTAATCCATCAGGTGAATTTACAATGACTGAGCTTGCTGAGACAGTGAAAGAGGTAAGTTGAGATGCAATGATTATTTATCATCTTTGAAAACTTTTATGGCATATACGAACCACAATACAATGCCCTTGGCCTTGCAGATGATAAATCCGAAGGTGAAGGTGATAACCGTGGAGAACACTCCAGATGATCCGCGCCAAAGGAAGCCGGACATAACAAAGGCGAAGGAATTGCTGGGGTGGGAACCGAAGATCAAACTGCGCGATGGGATTCCCCTCATGGAGGACGATTTTCGCAAGAGGCTTGAGATCCCCAGGAAGAACTGAGTGCTGCTGGTTAGACTCTAGAGATACTATGCATATATATGCATGCTTGTTTATGGCTTCTATATAAATATATATGCCTTCTTCGAAGTTGAGTATTTGATTTTGGCCAACTTGATATTTTCATAGTTGTGGAAATCTTTCCAAGAAAGACCAGATCTTCTTCTCATCCAAAAGACTTTTTATTTCGTTTCAGTTAATTATTCTTGCAGTTGATGCTGTTTTATTTCTTTTTATTCTTGCATTGATGCTGTTTTTATTTGGAATTCCATTGATTGAGTGGCTTGATTGACTTGACCCCTACCATTCAAGAACGGAAGTTATTTGCCTCTATTTTTCCTGAAAAAGAAACAAATTCCATTACTAGGAGGTTACAGCTTTAATTACATGTCAGGAGGATGATAATATTTACTGGAACTCTACTACTACTACTACTACTTTATTGTTATTATTAATAGGGCTATTACCATGTAAATTATTGAATTTTTATCAAATTTTGGTTTTGCATACAAATCAAATACCAAACCCTTTAATTTCATTTGAATTTGCTAACAAATTGCATTATCACCCAATTTGATGCTATATGGCCACTTGATAAATACAATGACGTCGTTTTAACTTGCCACAAATCGTCATTTTTGATTGATAATTACATAAAAGACTTAAATCGATTTGAATATGATAATATAATTTTAAATAGTAGTGTAATTTTTTTTTTCAATTTTAGATTCACTACTCGACATGGGTCAAACAATATAATATCACAAAACCACAAAATTTCGTAATGTAGAATTTAAACTCTTTTTCATTGA
Source organism: Monilaria moniliformis (assembly GCA_034509125.1). Lineage (NCBI taxonomy): Eukaryota > Viridiplantae > Streptophyta > Magnoliopsida > Caryophyllales > Aizoaceae > Monilaria > Monilaria moniliformis. The sequence goes on from JAYDZE010008704.1 coordinate 6,106, forward strand.
CTCATACTAGATAAATTAAAAAATGGAAAAATACTAGAAAATTTTGGTAAATGGTGGTTGAAGAAGAAGATTGTTCTCAGTTTCCTTTTTTTAAATCGTAAATCCTTAACCTTGGACCCTAAAGCTAAAATCGTGGGCATGTCATTATTTATGCATTTTTTTTGTAATTTTTAAATATATGACAAAACAGTTTATACTATTCCGATACGAAAATAAAAAATTATGTCGTCCGATGATTTCACATGAAAGTAAATAGCACCAATTGATTAGAATATGAGAATTTAGTATGATTAAAGTTTATCTTATAAATGGGTATTGAAATTAAGATTAGAGGAGCTAAATGATATGTCACATGAGAAAGAATTGTAACATCCCTAATTGTATATTTTTACCGTTATTTGTATTATAGATATTTTGACTTAATATAATATATGATAATATAGAATGTGCTTATAAAACTACATATATGTTCTTACCTAAATAAACTTACTGCAAATACCTACCACACATAAATACTTGTTTTACATTGTTGGGCCGATGATGATGATGATAATAGTAAATGCTAACTTCTGAAAAGAGTAAAAGTATGCAAGGATAAGGTGCACGTGGATAAAATTCTGTACTCCAAATAAAGGTTCCACTTAGGTTTAATAGGGTGACTCATCAAACCTATTAATAGATTTTATGATAAAGGCAATACTTGAAATATATATATATATATTAATAGATTTTATGATAAAGGCAATACTTGAAATATATATATATATATATAGAATTGCATTTAAATTTGAACTCTATTTTAATGTAGAATTAAGATTGATCTAAGACCTTTTGATTTCACCATCCTACTATTATCATTGTGCCACATGGCTATTTTATTTTAATGAAATTAATGAAAAAGAGCTTTTAAGGTAATCACTAGTTAATCATTTTTGGTAAGTTACTCTATAGTAGGAGATTTAGGCTATTTTTTAGGGATAATGATTTGAGTTGATTTCGTATATATCAATTAACATAACAATATTTTCCTATTCCTTATCACATTGATCTTTCCGTTTTTATATCTTTATGCATTTCAAACATTTTTTACATCTAGTTTTTATATCATATTAGATTTTTGTTATAAATGTTTCCATGCACTTTAACTACGTTAATTATTAATGATTATAGTAAGATTATATGATGTTAACTGTTATATTGTAAACGGAAAAGCTATTGTAAAACTATTATGAGCATACTATAAGAGTATGTATTGTGTTTAAGAATTTGTAATGATTACTGATTTGTAGTTTAATGATTATGTATTGTATTAAGAATTTTGTAATGATTATAGATTTGTAGTTTAATGATTACTGATTTATAGTTTAATGATTACGTATTGTGTTAAGAATTTTGTAATGATTAGAGCATCCTTAACCCAACCGCAAAAAATCCAGCCACAATTCAAGTTTCGGCTGCCACATCAGCATTTTACTTTTCAGCCACAACACCATTATCTCAGCCCCAAAAAATTCAGCCCCAAATCAGCTACAACTCAATTTTTATCATTTTATCATTAATTAGATAACAAACTTTCCTAAATTACCTAAAACTACTTAATAAAAAAATACAAATTAAAATCATACTTATTTATTCCTAATTTCTTTTCCAGTAAGCCGACCAAAGCCATGTGTTATTGCAGCTGCACCTCGTTCGTACTCGACATGTCCTTGTATATAACATTTGTGTACTACTTGATCAACATCACCAGAGCCATATTATCCGAGTACGGATCTTCGGACACATCGTCATCGGCTTTGGCCTTCTGCTTCCCCTTCCTCTTCGCCGCTTACTGACCCATTTAATGAGTTTCCTGCATCAGCAGTTGTGTGCCAAAACTCTTCTCCATCGTCGCATTTGAATTGAATACTTCGGCGTCGCCGCTGCTAAAGTATTAGTCAAAGACGGAGTGCTTTGTTCATTTTGGGCTAGCTAAGGACTCCGAGCCGCCGGAAAATTTAGGGTGGTTCCGAACGATTACTCACACGTCCTCGTACTTGAACTGGTTACGTTCGTCGTTGTAGAAGGCAACGTGAGCCTGTTCCCGAATGTTGCCCCAACTATGGCCGTTCGACCATATTTTCTCTAGGTTGTTGACGTAGCCGACGAATTTGGAGACCTCGGTCTACACCCGCCCCCAATGTTTGCGCAGATGGTCGTAATCGCGGTCAAGCGCCCATATTGCCTTCAACTCGTTGTATTTTTCCGCAATCCCTCTCTCAGAAGACGCGAACCCTTTGTCCATGCCGGTCACTGGGTCTTCGGACACATCGACGTAGCACATCCCCAGTACTTTGTCTTATCCAGGCCATATTTCCTCACGCTCTCACTTGGGGAAGCATCATTCTTTTCTTTCCTCTTCCCTTTCGCCAGAGCGGATGGTAGTAACTTGTCGATGGTATGCATCTCGTCGATATTGTAGTCCCTGACGTTGACCGCTGATAATTCGACGGGACTTTCGTTCGACCCCGTCACTGGAAAATTAAATAGAATTATCCGGAGCCATATTACAACTTAGGGATTATTGGGATCTCAACCCTTGCTACGACAATGCTCTAGAAAATTGTTTAAAAACGCTGGATCCATAGGAAAATCATTGGAATATGAATCCATATTGCAAGAAAATTTTGTATTTTTTTTAAGGAAGAGTGAGAGAGTGAGTGAAGGATTATGGTTGGAATGTATAAATGGCTCCCGAGAACCCCATATTTATAGCAAAAATTAACCCCACCCTGCCCACCGCACCCCCACCACCCGTGACTCTTTCCTCTTTTCTGTGACCACTCTACACGCCAAACCCCTCAAAGTGCAGCTTTAATGTTTTGTATTTTTGTGTGTTATTAAAAAATAATTATAATTTTGCGCCGCCGGCCGGCGACGCCTCTACAGCGCCGAGCGGCCGCAGCAGCGGGACATCCAGCCGCTCCCGAGATTGAAATGCTTGGCCACGGCGCAGCCGCCCACCCCTCCAACCCCGTCGATTTCCGGCCGCCGCTCTGCGTTCCTTTTTTTTTTTTTTCCTCCCGCCGCGATAAACATGCCCATCAATGTCATTCCATTCTTAAATACTGAAATATCTAAATATCTTTGGTATGCATTGGTGAGTTTGAAATAAACATGAGTATGGTTGCAAATTTTAGACTTGTGATCATGCGCATATAAACTAATTAAATAAAATGCAAATCTCTAAAATCTTTTTTTTTTAAATATTATTTTTCATTGTCTGGAGGAATTTTCTTCTTCTTTAATATGGTTCCCAGATCTTTTTTTAATGTTGTACGAACCCGCAGCCGCTATTATTGATGGGCACTGGATATATAATTCATACTCTTGTGCAGTAATTTTCACATAACACTCACGTTTATAATATTTTTAAAATAGAAAGTGTTGCAGAAATTAAAATTCGTACCGGGTAGGTTAACCTTATCTTGAACTTGGTCTAAAATTTACTACAACCAATACTATATTTGTTGCGCAAAAATGGTATCTTGCTCATTTTTCTATTTTTTTAATTATCTCAATTTTCCTTGTTAAAGTAGCGTTTAATTTTTCTCTTAAAGTACCGTTATTAAAACATTAGAGTTTAATTAGTAAAAAATATAAAGTAAAAGGTTTTTCAACATTTTTAATTTTGACCCATAGCATAAGCCTACCGCATGCCCACATAGACTACTAGTTCGTGATTTTATTACTCATTTATCGCCCTAAATTAATAACTAAGTTCTTATTCGCCTAAAAAAATACATAATCTTTTTTTGCATAATAATTTCTACTGTAAATATCAATCAAAAGTCTAAACTATGTATCAAGTCAAAAATTTGTTTTAAACTATTGATAATATCAACCAAATGAACTATCAAATTTGTATTAGATGTGATTTACGTTATGTTCTCTGTCACGAAAAGAGACGTCTATTTCTAATATTTTTTACTGCTGATTGGGCCAAACATGATCCTTTTACCCCATCTTTTATCTTCGTATTAAACAGAAACGGAATCAGACAACTCACTACGTGCTTCGACGGAGACGTCGGCGAAATTTCTCGCCGCCGCAACGACGTGACACAGTGCCTCTCTGACCCGTTCAACGAGGGCTTGGGCCACTCCTTTTGCTACATCTCATCTGACGCTCTTCACAAAATCCAATCTTTGGACGACCTCTTAACTGTTGCTACCACCTCGCAAATGACGACAAAGTACTGCACCATCTTCGGCACCTCCATCTCCACCAACACCTACACCCCTCTATCCACCGCCTACACCTAGGGGTGGAAAAAAAAACCAAAATACCAATATACAGGATTTATCGTACCGAAATTTTTGTAACATCCCTAAAAAGGGGCTAGTCGGAACAGTGATTTTTCGATCGTCGGACAAGGGTTTCGACGATAATTTGAA
>JAYDZE010008715.1:0-10540 GCA_034509125.1 Monilaria moniliformis
ACTAATCTCTGTGATTGGATTATGCAGATTTGGTGGAGTTATTCTTGGGAAGATCGTGATTCATGGGATTGCCAACACTATGGCCATACATACGAAGTTATTCATTTTCGTTTTCTACAAAAAAGAATAATTTAAAATTGGTGTCTTGCATATACTCGAGCAGAAGTAGTAATTACAATGTATCATAGTATTAAACAGACTATCAACTATTAACAAGGTCTCAAACTGTCTCACGAGTTAACAATCTACATCAAAGCGCTATATACATCTAATACTCATAATTTGGATCCAACTCTTCCCCGCAAGAACTTGGCGACGTGTGCTCCATCATACTTAAACTAAGTCCATTTCCTGTTAAGATCATTCAGTCTTAGTATGTACCGAAAATGGCTAAAACCAACACTATCAGTTAATCAACTAGAACATGCTTTTTGGCAAATCTAAATGTATCAAATCTTACATGGCGCTTGCGTCCTAACAAACTCCCAGGATTGTTACTTCACTCTCTCCATGTTAGACCATGATCCTGTAAATGATCACAGACTTTACTTTTCAATTGAGGTTTTATGTAAGATTTGGCTCTATCTTCAGTACACAAGCCCTTAAAAATGAAGAATTCGAATATTATTTGTACCATGACTTAACAAGGAAATTAAAATAAAAGCGGCAACTTGGGCATCTGGCTACTCATTTGAGTAACTTTGATACGTATGCCTTGGTATCATCATGGGTAGGCAAGACAATTATGTGATTGTCAGACTTTGCAGAGGCCTAGAGCTCAAGCACATTCTTCCACATTTCAGAGAACTTGGACACCACAGAGTCAGAAAATTCTGCAGCAAAAATCGTAGAGGACAGGATCAAGAACCATTAAGGACAATTGAACAAGTAAATTTTGTCACTCTGATAAAAGCAAGAAAAATAAGACAGATACAAATAAGATAGTTGATGAGGAAATCGGCTGTCGTATGTACATAGAAATCCAACAACACGCCCCTTTGCAGAGAATTATAACAGTATAATCACCAAAAAAATAGTTTTGAACGATGCAGAAATGACTGGAAGTATATTACCTTCAGTAACTTCAAGAACTGGAGCATGGCTATGTAGATATAATCTATCACCTTGGTACAGGTCTAAACCTTCAGTCTTGGCTAGCGTGTCCAGCATGTAACCCACAAAACGATAGGCTACCATACTAGTAGCATCACAAGCTTCTTGGAGCTCAAGGTATCCATTAACTGACTTACTTTGCTGATCAACAATATCTATTTCTGCTACTTTGATGTCAGAAAATCCATTATAAGCTGTTCCTGGAGAGCAACTTGTAGCTTCTCCACATTTGGTTTCATTGTGGCTTGATTTTTTGGCAGGATAGTGAGACAGAAAAGACATAGGAGGTTTAGTTGTCACTTTTGCGAAATCAGAGCAAGCAGGTTCTGATTCCTCAGCTTTACATTGACTATTTTGCCATTTTGAGTCCTTATAGGCGGGGGGATGAAGAAGCATCGACTCTGGAGCCATATCTGATCTCCCATCGGGGGACAGGGGCAAACAACTATTTCTTTTACTTGTTGGAACAGGTGAAGTGAACTCTACTGGGTTTGTCTCCCCAATACTTTCTGTTTGGTCATATGAACTATAAGAATGAAATTTAAAATGCTGGGAGTCATCCTCCATTTGCAGATCGTTGTCAAAAACACAGTGAGCATCGCTTCCATCAAAATCTTCCATGTATGCACGAGCAAATTCTTCATCAAATTCATGTTCTGGAAGCAAGTTTGCTACAACTTCTTTGGCTTGAGCACTGATATTTAGGAGAAGTTGCATCTCTTTTTCTATTTCCTCTTTCATCAACTCTTTAGAAGATGATAAATCTTTAGAGGAACTCTTTTTGCGAGACCCAAGTTGAGCTCTTCTATTGATAATGTCAAGAGTTTCTATCAAAAACTCAGGGACATTCTCCATACCGCTGCACTCATAAAGGTATTCAATCAATAAATTCCGTATTGACGCACGCAATTTTCTCGTAGTTGACTTAGGAGCCAACAAAAGCTGCAGTTTTCTCAATTCGATTGTGCTCACTTTCTTTGGTTCATTTAGTAAGTGAATAGCTTTAGCTATATCATTATGCAATGCTACCATCTCTGGTGAAAATCTCCTGAAGTCTCTTACAGCTGGACGATTCATTATTAGCTTCAAAGTTAAGCTTGCAACTCCTAGTGCCCCAGCCAATTCCTCTGCAGGTTCATCTACTCCACCAATGTTTGATAACATCGCCGTGCACTCTTTCCTTACTTCCTTGATCAAATCACCCCGACTCCGTCCAGATTGTAGGGGGTGGAAAGTAGGAATGTACCCTTTGACACCTTTCAGTTTCCTAAGCATTGCACGTATTGTTCTAGAAGAGAAGTCCTCAAGTCCTTCAAGTACCTTGAATGCAGCTGCACAATAGGATTCAGAAGCAGTAAAGTGCAAGTTCTCATTACCCCGAAAATTAGTTGGGTCTTTCAATAGTAGTGAGCATCTTTTCAGCTTTGATCTGGAAATATCATTTTTTTCAGCAATAACCTTCGGAAGCAATTCTTTGATTGTTCTCATCATACCATAATTCGTCTTATCGAATAAATCCAATCCCCCAGTAAGTATCCTAGCAAACGAACATAAGCCTTTATTAGTCATAGCATCCAAGAGGAAATATACCTCTTGAAAACCATCACTTGAATTAAGTACTGTTACATCATCTCGATCACAAATAGGCTCCTCATGGCTGTTAGGAGTTCCAAATGCTTTCTCAATACAAGTCCTGATGTCCTCATGGCCCACCTACAGTTAAGGTAAAAATCTACTTAGGATATAAGCTAAAACAACCTCAATATGCATCAAAGCAACCCTCCTCCCACCACCAGCTAAGTCAACCAATTTATTTTAATTTTTTTTTTCTCGCTGATCCCTGTATCTGGTGGTAGGATACTTACATCATCTTCTCTAAGGAATGATTCAGGCAATATCCTGCAAGCGCAAAGACAAAAGCAGAAGTAAGTAAACACTGCATTATTGTCAATGAGTCGAACAAAAAGTTTTGAGGATGCAACCATCTAAGCCCTAAACCCATAAATAAGGGCTTAGTTCCTCACAGACATTCAATATCAACACTAAATCCAAAGTTCCTACATCTAGAATGAGCTCCTCGCCGGAATAAAATTGAACAAAAAACAGAAAATGCTTTCATCCTTTCAGTTGGCTGAATTGACCACATTTATAAGAAAAAAGAAAAAATACAATATATATTGGCACTAGAGACTTGGCCAGATGACTATAACTGTTTTAACCTCAATAATACCAATAACACAATTTACCATTTTCCGTTCAATTAATGTATATGCTATTAGTTTTAATAGAAGAAACCACAGTATATCACAAACCAATCATATCCTGAATGAAAATTTCATGTGTGCTTTACTTAAAGCATAAGAAATAAAAATGAAATACTTGAAACACACAAACAGGCGCACTTTTACATACATATCATTGGGAGGCAGTAATTTCGCAATCCTCTTTTGCTCCGTTTCGGACAAAGGTAGATCCATCAACCACCTGCCAAATAATTTTCCCAAGTGAAAAAAGACTTAAGAAATTAATTTAGGAATTAAGAGAAAATGGAAACTTAGAAGATTGAGTTACCTGCGCTTGAGCCTCATTATAGACTCCTGCTTCCCAATTTGAATTGTTAGTGCTTTCAAGTCTGTTCTATGCCATTTCTGTTTAAGTTCTCCCACAAAATCCTCAGCCATTGCATCCAACTGTTGAGCAATTTTGACAAAATCATATCAGTAATCAAATATTTGTAGAGCACATCAGGTCAAAATGCTGCACTACGTCAGGGAATTGTTTTCTTTGGTGGGGATACAATGTGTATGTTTGTATATACTTCTATTTATTATAATAGACAAACACACGAGTAACAGATTATAATAGACAACAATTTTCTTTTCTCTTTAAATTACTAATTTAGAGAATCAGAAATAAATTAGCAGACTAGGATATCTTTAAGATTCTCCTTTATATTACCATTCAAGACCGAGAGAAGAGAGGGATGAGGTGCTGACCTGGGCGCGGAGGCGGCAGGAGGAACCAAGCCGCGACGATCGATTGGCAGCAGGGCGAAAAAGGGAGCGCGTTGAGAAAGGGCGGAATCCGGGCAGACGGCACGGCGAGCGGCACCTGAGGCGATCGGCAGCTGCGGATGGTCGGCGGCGGCGGTCCTTCAGCCGAGAGAGAGAGAGAGAGAGAGAGAGAAATTGGGTAGCTCTTGGAGTCCAAACTAAATTGGAGGTGGGCCTCTGTTTCTTAAATGGGTTTATTTTTAAGATGATGCATTCGGCTATTTTACGGGCCCTTAGATAAGGAGTTCCAAAAAAAAAAAAAAAACAAAAAAAGCTAAGGATGGGGTTTGTTTAAGTTAATGATAGGAGATTTATCAAAATATCGGCTATTTGCGGATCTTAATTATTATAAATTATCAAAGTAGGGTTTGTTTGCGAGCCATAGAAATGAATTAAGATTTGGCCAAATATGTTATACTGATTATTACTGAATATTGACATTGAATTACCAGACCAATTCTATTTTGTAATACCCAATGAGTGTTCCAAATACATGGTCTGATATTGATTTTTTTTTTAATAATATTGTTATAAGTAGATTCCAGATTATAACTTATAAGAGTCCTTAATCATGATCTAATTAAGTAAATTTAATTAATAAAAAGTTTTATATTTCAAGGTTTAAATTAATTGAAATTGTAGTCGAAGTAAGTTGTCTTTTATGATATGGTCGTGGCAACGATGGACATGCTAACTTGTGTTTGATATGGATAATATCAATGGCGATGTATATTTTATAATTGATAATGAAGATATATAGGATATTTTCATAGCTAGGTAAAAATAATGTAGTGTAATATTTTAGTGATGGACGAACATTTTGTTTTGAGGAAACACGAAATGGAAGAGATAACATTTGGTGTTGGTGGACATTACCGGATTGCCCCAATCAATTGGGAGACTATGGCACGTGAAATACCATGCCCATTGCCCTCTTCTCTCTCTCCCTAAGAATTAATAAATAAAAATGAAGTGATAAAACACAAAAAATCGTATGTGAGCCATTGTCATAATGCATGGTTTTAAGTTGCTAGACTTGTATAAGATAAAGAAAGTGAAAATGAACAGTTTCAAAAATAAAGACCAACTTAGTATCGAGATTCTAATTAATTGTAGATGATCCTTAATTCGAACTCATACATCCGCTTCCATCTCAAATAAATACGAGATTACATTTTTCAAATAATATATTTTATGATCTTAAAATATAATATAGCAATATTTCCTTTTTAATGGAATTAGTGAGACTTTAATAACAAAATCGTTCACCCATTTTACTTTGTCAAATGCATTAAATATATTTTCTTAATTCATGTAATTCTGGACTCCAAGTTTTTGGACAATGAAGTAGTCGATGTTGTGCTCAAAATATTTTGGAGCCAACATCTAGTCTAAGATTTATTTAATTATATGTAAATAAAAATAAACGTAAACTGTCTTCTCTCTCTCTCTCTCTCTCATGGTGATGGGGGGCGGGGGGAGGGGGGGTTTGATACAAAAACGGCTGTTGTAAGCAACAGACAAAGGGTTGAACAACCTGCTCCGAACCCGTTTCCTTTGTGCTGATCACCTGCCCATTTTTCTATCTCTCTCCTCAATCTTTAATCCTACTCTAAAATTTAATTTTTCTAAAAGTAATTTAATTTTCCTTCTCGCTTCTTCCCCAGCAATAGCAACATCCTGAAATGATTTTCTAGTGAGAGAAAACAATCCAGTGAGAAAGAATATCTCTCATTCCCATTTGACATATATTCTTCTCTGAAATTCCACCACCATCGAATAAAAACCTTTCTCCAAATTCTCCATTGATTCACTGCACAATAGAATCATTTTTCTTTGAATTAACTTTTTTTTTTTTTTTTTGGGTATCAGTTGACATATTAGTTATCGAAAATCTTGCATTTGATTGAATTAAAACAATCTGACAATCCCTAAAGTTAGCTCCTTATTCTATCTATACTCGATCAGGCATCAAATTTTTTCATCTCAGAAAGTGAGAGAAGAGAAAAGAAACCAAACTTTTTTCGGGTGAGGTTTTTCCTTTTCCCGGACATCATCGAGATCCAATTTCGAAGCTATTCAGTGACGAAAAGCTCGATTCCTTGATCTGTGCTCCGATCAGAATCCTCATTTCTGGATAGACAAGGGCAGCGCTCGTGAAATTAAATTCAATTTTAATTTCTCGCCATGGCCGACGGCTCCGTGAGTCTCGAGAAATGGAGGGATTATTTCCGGAGCGCGAGCTCCGACATTTTCAACATAATCGAGCATGCGATACTGGTTGCTGCATCCGATTGCCCCTACGACTTCAGATTGAAGAGGGATCGGATTGCGGAGGTGCTGTTCACGTGCAAGGTAATCAAGTGTTTCGGCTGCGACAAAGTCGAATTGGCCGTGCCGAATGGTGATGGTTTGGATAAGAGTGAGGATAAATTGAAGAGCGAGATTGATGCCGGAGGCAGTAAGGATACCAAGGAGAGCAAGGTGAATAGCAGCAGCAGAGACTACGATGATGATCATCGAGAAGTTATGGAAATGAACACGAATCACGTTGCGAACTACAGCGATGGCGATGCTGAAGCTGAGGCTTTGACTGATGAGATTGAGGAGGAATCTCAGTTCTATGGGGAGGTGTTGAGGATCAAGGATGTTGTTGATAACTTTGAAGAAGAGGTTTGCTTTGTGTTCATTGCTCATATATTGGATTTTGAATTTTCTTTCTTCTTCTAGGTTTGTGTTTATTAAATCTATTGCTACCTAGTTTATACGGAATTGATTCTTGTGTTTATTTTGATTTAAACCTAATGTTAGTTTTGTGATATTCCCTTTTTCAATGTTTTTTTTTCTTTTGTATTTGATTGTTGTGTCTTTTTCCGTGGCAGTCTGATGCATTGTTGTTTGATTGTTTGAGGAAGCTTCAACTGATGCCTTTGTCTGTGGAGATACTTAAGGTTCAACTCGAATGTTTTCGTTGGTTTTTGCAGTTGCCTTTCTGCTTTAGTCTTGTTGACATTGATGGTAAGAGTTCTTGAACTTGTCTGGTTCCATCAGGCTACGGAGATTGGGAAGTCTGTTAATGCTTTGCGGAAGCATGGATCAAAGGAAATCCGGAATCTTGTGAGGACGTTGATTGAGTAAGGAATTTGCTATATAACCTTAATAATCTGAAGTATAAGTTAATTTGAAGTGATTTCTTATGAGATTGTAGAAGCTTTCTGCATATCATCACCATCTTGTTACATTGCTCATATTTGGCTAATATTATTGAATGCCCTTAAAAGAAGGATTTGATGGCACATGTATGATTGTTTTGTTCCTTTTACATCATACTTGATATTTGAAGGCAAGAGGTAAAACTTTAGGATTTCGTTATTCTTTAATTGTAAATGTTGGGGATGTTGTGTATTTATCATTTATGGCGTCATACAATACCTTTTCCTTCATCAAGTCTGCATGCCTAAGTCGAAAGCCTAGTTGCTTATAGTTTGAGCTTTTGAATTGCAGGGATTGGAAAGTGATGGTTGATTCGTGGGTTAATGCTACGGCAGCTGTTGCAGGTGGCTTAACTTAAAGTTTTCTTTCTGAAATGATAGAAATCAAAATATCTATCTCGGTTTTGATTTAGTGAATTAATCAGTAATCGCATTGTAAAACTGCAGAAATGGCAACTGAATCTGTGAAAACATCAGCTGTTGAAGAAGAAGTGGAAGAAGGGTTACCATCTCCTCCACTCGATGAAGGTGCTTTCTTTGCTACCCCTTCTTCAATGGAGCTGTCACAGGTGCCATATCTCGTCTATTTTTAGTAAAACTATGAACTTTGTCAAATAATTTGCTAGTATTGCTAGTAGAGTGACTTGGTTTTGCTCTTTTTGCATTCAACTGCTATTCACAAAGTTCTTTGACGGCATGGATGATGATGGAAGTGAGTTTCTTCCCTATGTCTTCTTATGCTTCATTTTATTCTCTGGGCTTATGCTATTCGGTTCTTAGTCGAATTTCCCACTAGAAAAGAACAAAGATGGATTAATTCTTATTGGGGATGTTGTTTCAGATCCTCGAAACAGTGGGGAGTTCAACAAGAACCGAGAAAGTGGCAGAAAGCCAATCATTCCAAAAACAGACTCCCGTGACTGGAGACCTCAGAACCCCCATGACTCACGCGCTCCTCCAAATGACAGGAAACCCGAACCTAAGAGAGAGGAAGCTACATGGATGAAACAAGCCCCGTTAAAACCACATAGGCCTTCCATTGATGAATCTGGACCAGGAAGACCAAAGCCTCCAAGCATTGAATCTGCCCCTGGTAGATTTAAACCATCTCTCAAACCTAAGGTTGAGTATGAAACGATCAAAGTCCAGCAGAAATCCGAAAATCGCACAACTCAGACGAAACCAATGCCTCCACAACAAGAGGTATGTGCATTGCAAACACTTTGCTGGTTGTATCTATCTATTCGTGCTATAACTATCTCGTTTCTCATCAAACTGTTCTATCTTTCTTCCTGCCAGAAGACGAATTCCAAGAACGAGGCTTCAGTTCGTATGAAATTAGAGGCTGCCAAAAGGAAACTGCAGGAGCGCTATCAAGAAGCCGAAAATGGTGAGCTTGCTCTACTCTCAACTTTAACAAAATTTGAGCTCTACTTTCATAATTCATGAATGGCCTGACCATGATCATCTGCATGCTTATGTTTATCATTGAACGTGGCTAATCGTTGTCTGAAACAGCCAAGAAACAGAGAACCATACAAGTTGTGGAGTTGCAAGATCTCCCAAAGCAAAGCCAACAAAGGAATCCACACATGAGGCCAGGCAACCACAACAGGCAATGGACGAATGGACGAAGATAGCCTTGTAACTACTACTCAACATAGTGGTAATAATTCTCGAATCTCTTCCAATTCTTCTGGTCAGAATCCACTGGAAGGACGTTGCTAACCAGCCGATTCATTTTAGGCCCCGTGGCTGCTCAAACACCGAAGAGAGTTTAAGCAACCGGTTGGCGGGCAGGGGTACTTTGATCTACTGCTTGAAATCATGTGGTGTAGCATAGAACTTGTAGTTGATCATTTAGGAAAGCATAGAGTGGTCCATAAATCAGTTGTCATAAGTCATGACTATTCCTTACTTGCCCTTGCCATAACTTAGTGCAATTTCAGTGAACATAAATGAAACCAGACTGAATGCAATTGCAAAGGAAATAAAAACAAAAAAGAAAGAAAGTGAGTTTCCTCAGGTTGAGGAAATATTTTTACCGTTAACTTTATATATATATTTTTTTTTTCTGAAATGCTGCGACTGTCTTGTCGTGCAAGTCTATTTTTATCTCTGGGGTCCTAAATAGATAAAACGACGTAGTAATACGTGTTGATATGGAAACAAGTATATGGTGTATTGATACCGATAGTCACACATTATTCTTCTGCAAGATAAGGAAGAATCCAAAGAAATGGCAGTGGACGGTGATTTTGCATTATTCTATAAGTATTTTGTTTCTAGTAATACATATTCAATATTCAGATATATATATATATATATATATATATATATATGTTCATGATAATGATAGTAAAAGTTGGGTCGGTACGGTATATCGTACCGAAACTGACATACCGTATACCGTACCGTAAATATCGGTATGAGTAAGTACCATACCATTACATTACCGAATTTTTCGATATACCGAATTTTCCGGTATACCGAATTCCGGTATACAGAATTTTCAATACTGTTACCATACCGTACTTTCGATATACCGTATCGAAATTCGGTATACCGTGAATTATGGCATACCAAATTTCAGTATGACATACCTTACTGGTATTTTCGGTATTTTTTCGGTACAATAAATCCGATAATTCGGTATTTCGGTATTTTTTTCCACCCCTAAGTAAAACTCGAATAATTAGTAAACCTTTAGATATATTTCTATAATTAGATATCATTGTCTCTTTGGATTTTTAAAGTGTTTGCAATCATCGAATATAATGAAGGTACATTTAAAATAACCTATAGCTAAATTTCTTTATTTTTTTAATATTGTAGGAGTAGGGGTTAGCAAAATACTCGAAATCTGAATTTTCGAACCGAACCAAACCGAAATCTAAAAATTGGTTCGATTTTTTTCGGATTTCGGTTCAGTTCGGTTCAGATATACTATAAACCGAAAAACCGAATTTATATTCAATACTATATATATTAAAAATATAATAATAACTAAATATATGTATATATATATATATTTATATATGTATATATTTATTTAATATATGCATATATTCATATTTTTACATAAATATATATATATATATATATATATATAGGGTCATGTTAGAGTAAGAACAGCCCTATGTTGTAGAACTAAGACCAAAT
>JAYDZE010008726.1:0-10539 GCA_034509125.1 Monilaria moniliformis
GAGTGTGAGAGTATGAAGAGGTGTGAGATTCACATCCTCATGTTGGCTCAATTTATAGCCAAAATTTGCCACCACACTCCACCCCCACTATCACATGCATTCACTTCCACCACCAACTCCAATTTTAATTATTCATATGTGAGTTGAAGCATTTTAAGTTCCAAAATTTGTATTGAAAAACCAAATCACACTTTTTTATAAATAATAATAATAATAATAATTTAAAGGTGGCCGCCGCATTGCGGCGGACCACCGTTAACGCCGCCGGTGTGCGGCCGCCGCAGCTTGGCGATCAGCCGCTCCAGCGGCTGAAAGCCCGGATGTGGCGCGGCACCCTGGCCCCCAAACGCGGTTCATTCTCAGGAACTATTTTAAAGTTAACTCCTAAAATGCGAATCTTATTATTTGGATTATCCACATGTTGGTCAGTGGGACCTAACAATGGAATTAGAAATATAATTTGGAAGTCGGTTAAAAGTGACATTTTTGATAAAAATCAAAAGCAAAATCTTGTGGTTTATATATACATATATATTCCCTATCAAGAGACGGAATATATATTAAAATTGTCGACATAAACAAAAAATGTCATATTTATCTTAATGTTTGACATATTTGCAACAATGCCACATTTCTTATTTTTTTTACAATATTCACACATTTCGATAATGTCAAGAGACCTAAATTCCGTCATCAAAAATCATCATAATACACCAAATCTCATGTGGCACCACCCCAAAATCGTTATACATGTATCATATCAGATCTATTGTGTTATATGGGTCTATTGATGCCGATATTCTAACCTTATGACATGATTAAAAAAATATTAAAATATTATACCAATTTAGCAAAACTGTTAATTATATAAAATCATTGAAGAAAATGTCGAATGTTGTAGAAAAAATATAGTATTTCCCCAAACAAAATCGTTAGCCGTTAAAATAAATTTTCTAACCTAACCTCAAATATGTGAAACTGTCACAAGATGAATTAATTTTACTAGTAATCCAGCATTTATTTTATATTATTATATTTTATAAATACACGCTTCAAATTCCTATCATTGAAAGTAAATGATTAATTTCCACCAAAAATCATCCATTATTAAAACTAAATATTGTTCCTACAGTAAATCATAAATACGCAAATCGCAATAAATTAATTGCTAGAGCACTGTTTATGTCAGAATATTATTTTTAGAAAAACATAGTATAAAACGACAAACATGCACAAATTTAACAGCTACTCATCTCTGATTAAATCCAGACCATCATAATTAAGAAAACATGTTTATCTATTATTTTGAAATTACATAGGATTTGCAGCTTAATTATTAATTATCCTTTTTCTCTGGGCTGAATTGGTCGGTTTGGATTGTGTCAGAAATTATTCAGATTAAACTCTGTTGTACTAACAGTAGCCGTTGGATTCGCTCCATTTTCGAAATATACTCTATTTTCTTTCCTCACATAATTTTAAAAATTAATTAATATTATAATCTTATGTACGTAGTTGTACGTCTCTAATATTTTGTGAATGTACGTGATGATAACAAGACAATAATTGTACCTGGATTTTGATAATAAATTAGAAAAATAAATAGTTCGCACATGTATGTGATCGATTTGCTGGCAATATAGTTCGTAAAAAACGTAAGACAATAAATTATTTAATTTGTCGTAAATGAAATTACCATGTAGACGATCACATAGAATTTATGATCTAATACCATTGGTAGTGGCGATTGTGCAGGCGTACTAGGTGGGGTTTTAATTGGCCCCTCTAAAATGTGGCAATTTTTTCCCTTGAAAAATATTATATATAGAGACGGTCGATATTTCGTACATCATTTATGAATATTTATCTAGTTCTAATGAGGTTTAGTATACATTAACTTTTTTCTTTTTGGTAAATAATAACCAAGATCGTCAAATTTACAAATTAGGTAAAAATCGAAGTTCGTCTTATTCTTTTTTCCTTTAATTTCCAATAGATGATTAAGATTTAAAAAAATTAGGCTATGATTTTATGTAGTTACGTTAAAATTACTATTTTGTGTCTTTGATCGAGTCGAGCTAAAAAGACATGTTTGTTCGATACATTATGATGGGATGAAAGTATATTATGATAATTTATACTACTAATTAATAGTGTTTGCAGAAAAAAGTGTAAATAATAGATAAAAAGATATTTCTGTTTTGGTGGTTTAAAGACTGAGTCACGATTGTTTAATTATTTTGACTTGCTGTTTCTCGAGTGCTGTTTGGTTTTGATAAGACATCACTCCTTTTGAACATTATTAACTATTTAATATCTAAGAAAATTAATTAGTTGATGATGATGGCGTTGGTATTTTGTGATTCAACTGTATATGTTGATAACGGAGACAAATTGATGATATTATATATTATTCAATTAAATTGGCTAATTAAGTAATTTGTTTCTCGCACTTAAATTATTATAATGCGTTTCTATTTATGTATTATTTTTAAAATTAAATTATTATCCATTTCAAATAATTAATTAATAATTGGGAAAAAAAAGCAAGTAACATATCCGTGCATCGCACGAATATAACACCAATTTCAAATAAATAATCGATTATTTCTAATTTATCTGTGTGTGAATTAATAAAATGATTGAGTCCCACAAGAATTGGGCATATGGGGTCCTTTACTACTAATATAATGGATCACACAAACTTAGATCTATACCATTAATTCATGTCGGTATTACCAAAAATCTATGAATCAAATTGCCAAGAATCATGTGATTAAAGTGTGGTGCTTTAGATCACCAATTTTTGTGGACCATTGACCTAAGAATCATGTGATGCAGCAAAAAAGATGGTGACACATACAAGCAAACAAAAATTTATTTAAAACAGCAATTGTGAGTTATGTTACTTTATTTCATTTTTGGTATAGTTTTTAGTGAGCCAATCATGTTATTGTTCCAAGAAAAATAATACTAGTGGTTAAATCAAAACTATTCAAAAAGTCAACTCTTTTAGTAAAACTTGATCACAAAATAAATACAAATACAATTTATGGAGTGATTTTCTTCTCTCTTTTTTTGTTATTTTCATTCAGAGAGGATTCCTCATTTCGAAAAAAAAAACACTTGATCACAAAATTAATACAAATACAATTTATTGGGTTACTTCCCCAATGAAAGATAACTTAGAAATCCCTCAAAAAATAGAAAGATAACATAAAAAAGTACCAATCTATTGAAATGAATAACTAATTAATAAATAACGTACGGTGGGAACTTTTATGGCGATTACAAAATCATGGAAACTATATTTGGGGATCAATAAAATAAAATCTTTTCATTTTTGTTTTCCCATAAAATTAAAGAGTGAAACTACATAAATATTAAAATGTCATTGGTTAATGAAATTTATTAGCAAGGATAGTTTATGAACAGTAGGGTAATAAATTTCATCAGGGACAACTAAAAAGAAAATGTCATTATTGAAAGATTATTTTTGCAGTTCACTCAAAATTAAATGCTATGAGACCGAGAAAAGAACTACCAAAGAGTTAGCTAAAACGAAACGAATAAAAATATAGAATCAAATGCTAAATAATTAAGTTCTGACACCGACAAAATATAGGAAGCAAATTATCAATTTTATTTCAAACATCTAATATTCTACCATCATACTTGATCATAAATTACCTCTGTTCGAAAGTCAACCTTAGGAGGTGGCGTTGACCAACACAATACTTCCATAAAATTACTCAAAATTCCTTTATCATAGGGATTTTGTGACGATGCATAATACTGATGAAAATTCTCATACGCTGTCTGTATAAAATAATATATAAAAAAAAAAACGTATTAGAAAAATCACGTGATTTAGAAGAATCTAGAAAATTAAAACGTGATTTTAATGAATAATAATTATTATTACCTGATTTAGTGCAACTAGGTACAAATTGTAGCAGGTAAGGACACCAAGTAACAAAGAAGCAGCTAACGTAAATGATGCCAATGCCAAAGTCTCCGGACAATTCCTCATTAACCCCATCAAATCAACGTCGTTTTGAGTCATTCTATGCCGGATCTTTTGAAAGGAGAATGCAAATATGTATGCAAAGAAAACTGAAGCCATGAAGAGAAAGATTATGTAGAGTCTGTAGTTTCTCTACAAAATCAAAATTGAAGTCATCAATCAGTTATATATCTTATCGAAATTCCGACGAAATCATGTACTCCACAACGTGTCACTTGACCTCTAAATAAAAATTTGATGGTTCCTCGTAGTTTTAATAGCGAGACACAAATATGGAATGTTGGGTAAGCCCCATTATCGCCCCCGACTTTTTTCTTCTATTTGTTTATGTATGTAAAGTATAAAATTCAAAACCCTAAATTTGACCACTTATATATAGTCCAAGTTCCACTTCTAATAAAAAGACAACTACAATATAAAATGTAATGACATACCAGACCAATACATTGACCTATCGAAGGGCAATGGTGATCAAATTTCTCCACACAATTGTCACAAACATCGCAATGCCGACTTCGTGGCGGTTGATATATATTGCAAATCCCACAATACTTAAGCCTCACTTCAACTCCTTCTACTCCTCTTTCGGCTGCGCTTTTGCCCAACGACCGATCGCTCGGGGAAATGATCCCCGGGTCGGTCGTACTAACCATTCCTAAATTGACAAGAACCTACACGAACAAATTCAAAAAAACAATAATTCCATTCTCACAAATCACGTTTCATCTTCTATTTCAATCATGAGGTCAATTAATTTGACCGAATATAATTATTTTACAAGAAATGAAAAACAAAAAGATTAAACTTAACTTACAATAAACGTCAAGATTAAAGAACCTATTATCTTTGGACCAGAGCCAAATGAAATGACGTCGTTTGCAACGTAAGCAGCAAAACTCCAACTTGACATAGCAATCGCCATTGTTGTCAGCACCAGTCCTCTGGGATCGGGGCCGCAGACGAGGCGACCGCCGCAGAAAAACACCTGCATTTTGAGTATAAGTGAAACACAATTAAACTCAAATTTTAAACAAAAATCATGATCCATTTTGTTAACTAGGGTTTATCAGTCTGTGCATTATTGAGTTGTACGTTGTTTCCGGGCCAAACATGGTACAATCTCGTGTTCCGATCGTCACTTCGATCACCATGAAAGTACTTGAGCAACCGATCGCTGAAAATCCTTTTCGCAGAAACTAGTTTTTGTCGTAAAACGATGAGATTTTCATTCGTTTCTACGTTTTCAACCGCTGCTTCTGTTTTTGCGTCGGATTCGGATAAGGTTATCTCCGACCGATCAATGTGTTCTGGTTCTGCAATCTCCTGCAAAACGGTGTCGTTTGATTCGTTTTTATCGTCGGTTGAAGTTTTGGTGTTAAAGAGTTCAAATGCAGATATAAGGCGCCATGAAATTAATGGAAGTTTTCTCAAGTGACTTGCGGTTATGGATTTGAAGTTAGGTATTTGGGCCACGGTCCAATACAACTAATTATATTATATGCTAACTAGTGATTATAGTTCAGAAAATCCAAGCTCCAAAATTAGGGGCGATCAAAATACATGAAATTCGAATATTCGAATTGAACCAAACTGAAATTTAAAATTTATTTCAATTTTTTTCGAATATTAGTTTGGTTCGATTTTAGTTTTTCGGTTCGGTTCAGTTCGAATATACTATAAACCGAAAAAATCGAAAAACCAAATTTATATTTATTATTATATTATATATATATATAAATATAATAATAACTAAATATAAGTATATATTTATATATGAATAGAATTGTAATCATATCCGAACCATTTGTGAACTCATCTATACCGTCCATTCTTCAAATCTGACAATAGATAGAAGTAACACGTGTCATTGATTTTATATATAGTTATAGGCGCAAGGCTATTTCCAAAAATGCAACAATACCAAATATGTTAATTCTCTTAAATTACGGAAACTGATATTTGTTGATATGGTGAATATAATAATTAAAATGATATTTGTTGAAAATCAAATGCTCACACCTATCCAAAACCATAGACTAAAAATGGGGGAAGTTTCGATAGTTCTCATAATTTTTTGTGATTAAATATATAGATTTGTGATTTGCTGCGTTCAAACTTTAAATCCGATAAACCGTTCAGCCTACTTTCCATTGCCACAGCCAAAACTGTTTCTACTCTATCATCATTAATGCAGATCAATTTATCAATCAAATATAGAAAGATTTTTGTTTTCATTTCAACATCAAAATTATAATCTTCAACCTGAAAAGCAGCACGACGACAAGAATGTAACAGATAACAATGGTAGCAAAGTCTCTATTGATTCAAGAACTCGTGGACGACGCAGGCGCCCAGAAAAATCGCGCCTCGGAAAAGATCCGTTGCATCATTGGAAAACTCTTCGTTGTCTAGGTTGAACTCCCAACCTACCTGCAAGCCGAAAGCAATCATGGGTGGAAGTGGAACGAACCCCACGGATTAGAGAAAGCACGTACATAACTTTTGCTCTTTTAAGCTCAAAGTAACAGCAGCTGTGATTTGTGATCCACGCCATTGAAGATGAAAGTCCCAGTCATTGGAACGAATTGTCTAGTGATGAGCTGCAGACGAGAGAGCACGTGCCTCAGTTTCAAGCAAATGCTCGATGGCTCTGGTTAAGACCTTCGTAAAACTAAGATGAGATAATAAAAAAACGAACCTTGATCACCTCCTGTGAGGCGATTCCTCCAATGAAGGCGGCCACAGCATGAAGCTCTGCAGCGCCATAACGGCATATTTCATTGATGAGGTCTTCAGTCAAGGTTGATCCGTTGCAGCCCAGGTCGTTGAGTAAGGAAACGGCTGTTGTTTTTAATCTGGAAATCTCTTCGTCCATCTCACTGCAGGATACGAATCAGATTCAGGCTGCCACGAAGTAATCATATTTCGGGTAGAAAAAAAATATAGAGAAGGGATGGACCGAGGTTTTTACCCATCAAACTGCCCCGGGAAACTATTGTAGTTTGCAGCGAAACGATCTACAGCTCGTAGAAGAATATAGAATCCAATGGCAATACTGCACCGTTAATTTGGAGTACTGGCAACAGTTAGTGGAATGGACGAAACGAAAATAGAAAGATATGATATTCAAGAAAACAACATATTGTGTATAGCCCTACCAGTACTCTTCGTCTGTAAGATACTTCTGTAGCTCCAATTGAACCGGCGAATTGAACTCCTCCTCAATCTTGCGATATCTGCATACCTAAATAAACACGAACAAACGGAAGGAAATTCAGTAATTGGGAATGCGGTGTTGAAGAGAAAGTCTTCAAGCATGCCATTTCGACCATCCATTTCTGAAATGTGTCAAGTATGTCAAAGGAGAGTTAGGATACAAGACGTCACAAATGCACAAGCACAGAGGTACAAATATTAAGGGGAAAGTGATTAGAAGTAGCAATAATGTTTCAAGCACAAACCTTAAGTTTCCTAGCATTTTTGCAGAAACTTTTTATGGTTGCTTTCGAGATGCTTTCTGGATCTCTACCGAGCTTCTTCAGTATTTTCTTGACGAGCTTCTCCATGACAAGACAATCAGCTTCAGCCTTAGCCTGATAGATCTTCTGCAGGGATACGTATAACCTACACGAGATGCAGCAAGTAGGCCCGAATCAGCATAAAGACTTGTCGGGTCATATGTATTTTGCTCAACAAAGCAGTAGTCACTAACTCAGTTGAAGATGTCATATCCGGGATAGCTCCCTCCAGAGGTGCCTCTCCGCCTCCTTCATTAGCTATGAATTCCTGAATTGTAAAGCAAAAATGAAAATAATACAAAAGCGGACTATTATCTAGCAAAATATTACTATATCTCTCGACAACCATTCGGTTTGTAATATTTGTACCTAAAGCTTCAATTGGAAGAAAAAAAATAGTGGAATATCATGATGATTTATTCGGATTCATCAATTTCAGTACTACAGGGTGCATTTCAAGACTATATTTGTTTAGGCTATCGGCTAATAACCTACATCTGTCATGAATCGGACCATGTAATATGTGTGAATAAGTCATTTCACACCATAAAATTCAGCAAATCAATTGCTGAAGAATTACCTTTAGAGCTGCCACCATCACCCAAAAATCTGAAGAGTTGGAATTAACTTCGGCACAGCTATCATTAATTATTTGCTGTAGGCTTGGACCTGTGGTGCCAACATTGAGCTGTCAGGTAAGCGATTAAAGAACATCTTCTGCATTAATCAGCAACAAATTTTTTTGTGACTAAATATCACCTTTGGCAAAAAAGTCCTCTATTTTTGGATTATGATATTCTATGTGATACAACACAAAATGTTCCTCAAATCTGAATCTAATGGCTATCCACCACCAAAAACTAGACCAGGAAGGTTATTACTTTATAATACGGTCATACCCTTATTGCCATCATTCTTGCTTTAGTTATAAATTAGCGGTAACATTTGGTTAAATAATGTCTCATAACTCAGTCCGTGATAAGAAACGGATACAGTATGGCTCTTCAAATAATGTCTTTTGCAGGCTACTTATTAGCACAATTTCCCAATAGCAAGGATGCCATAAGATCTTTCTAAATTGATGCCATAAATCAAACAATCTACTATTCTCAAACTAAAAGTCTAACTCATAAGTTGAACTCCAACGAAAAATATCTTAAAATGTAACTTATGCAGAAAATTAACTTACTAATTCCTTGAGGAGTGAAGACTTTGAATGAAGCTTCCATGGCTTCTTTGTAATTGTCTTCATCTGATGCAATCTTCTTCGCCTTGATTAAATCCTATATAGCATCCATCGAGGGACCAACCAGAACACCTCAAAAGACAGACACGACAACGAACAAATGACCTAGGCAGAAAAACTTATAATGCACCTTGAATACTTTTTTCTCTTCCCTTGTTGACGGAAGTTGTCCATTGTGAGTTTTTGTCCAGTGCTCCGCCATCTTAATGAGAATAATAACATATGGAATGTGCTTGTGAGCAACAGGATCGGCTGTATCCAAATCAACTAATTCTGCGAATCTGTGATTTTTTTTAAATACATATATCGTCAATTTTCAAAGAGAATGTGAGTTATAGTCATACATAGCGTAAATAGATAAATGGAGAAGATCAAACCTCCTGAGCTCTGGCCATGGATTATTTAGTCTAAGATCGTCTAGAAAATGATCGGGCTTTGATTCAATCACTGCATGTTCCTGAAAAGTAGTGAGACTTACTATCCATGCCTTCAAAAAAGTGAACCTCAAAAATTCCTCTCTTTTAGAAAATGTAATGTTCACCAGCGAAGCTATTGATGCTATGTCTAAGATGCACCGAAAGTACCTTCACACTGATTCGAACAAAACCAGTAAGGCCATAAGAGCGTGCAAATATCAACAAGACATTGGCTTCACGACAGATTCTATCCAATTTCACCATTGAAGATTCAACAAGCTGAAAAAAATGCGACACGAGTTATAAAAGACAAATATTCCACTAGAATTGGAGATACAATTTTTCTTTCATCAAACAATAGAATGAACTAGAGCATTGACGAATGGGACAAACCTGAAACCAGACATTACATAGAAAGATACAAAATAAGAAAAATGTAAAATGGAAGTAATCTTGTGCGTTCACACCAGATGATTCGATGGCATAGCACAATCAGAGTTGATTTAGCTTGTCCAAATTCCCACTTATCCCACTTAAATAAATCTAGATAATTTGCCCCCCTGCTTCTTTCTTTTCTATAGATAAACTGTTTTCAGCCAATGTGAAATCTGGAACAGTAGTATACCGCCACGTAGAAACACTCGGCTCTCTTTATAAATATGACATCAAACAATTTCAATTTTCAATCTTAAAGAAGATCTATCACACTGATCTAAGAGGAATTATAACTAAACAACATGCAGCTTCATCTATTAAACTGTAGAACTTCTAATCCTGATAAATAAATAAATAAAAAGAAAGAAAAAAGAAAAAACTCAAAAGCCAACACATTAAAGACCAACAAGAAAGTGAATAATCTTTCTGATACAAGTAAACTCCTTAATATGAACTGTGAATCCCACCTATCCATCTTACACAATGACACTTAGCAAATTATATAGGGGCAACAAATACTAATAATTTTAACCCCATGCTAACTTTTCTAAGTATGGCTACTTAAAACTCCGGCTTCAATCTACACAACCACAAGGAGCATTGGATATTCGCTACTAAAACATGAATCAAACACATCCATCCATCTCTTAAAAAAAAACTATTATTCTAAAACCACAATAGCAGATGAGCAAGCAATTCGTAACCAATAATGGCGAAGAACGAACAATGTACATAGCTACGTAACATATGGAGAGTGCACGTGATCCACACCTGTGTGGCAACAACCAATGTAAATTGCGAAAAGAAGGATGGATCGCATTCGATCAACTTCTCGGGATACTCTTCAATAAACTTAGCCTTCACTGCATCATTCAACTCCTGCAGAAAGGCGCAAAC
>JAYDZE010008737.1:0-10538 GCA_034509125.1 Monilaria moniliformis
ACACACACACACACACACATATATATATATATATATATATATATATATATATATATATATATATATATTGCTGCAAAGTCGTGCTAGTGGCTTGGCTTAGTCTTTGCATGTAATTTATAGACAAAGTCTATATTTATATCAAGTCAATTAATTTATACACCAAGTTTCAATTGTTCATTAAGAATGTGTAACAATTATTATAAGAGGTGATTATTAAAATTATGCAAATTTTATTGTTTTAGTATAAAAATCACACTTCTTCCTTATAATTTATCATCACTTTTTTTTTTACAAAAGAACCTAAACACAGTCTATCACAAAGCACCCATATAACTCAACAATTTATCTCTCTTGTGACTTTTCATTCACTACCAAAGTATTTATGATATCTAACATTTTATTAAAACTTGTACCACGAATAATGTTGCCCATTTTTTATGAACAGAGAGAGTATAATCTATAAATAATATACAATAATGGATGAGAAGAATTCTCAGCAATTTTTTTTTTTGCAATTTAATTGCATGTTAATAAAATTTAGTGATTTATCTATATATATACTATTAAAAAGAAGTTGTGTTACATAAATAATACTCAATAAAATAAATGTATATGTATATTTTTTTCTATCTTTATATAAATGTCATATTGTAAAATTTGTTTTACCTCATTCGAAATTATATATTACAAACTTCTAGAATAAAATTATGCTAGACTTCCAATTCTACATTTGTTTAGAATTAGGAAAATAACAAAATCTTAAGGGTCTGTTTGGTAGCCTAGATAAGATAGAGTGAGATAGATAATGTAGGATGGGCTTTAAGATAAAAAGTTATTGTTTCAACAAGATAATGATTTAATGTTGTTGTTTGGTAGGATAATATTTTAAAGTTAGAAAATGTCAATTAGAGGTACAAATGTTGTAAAATTATTATTTTTCTTGGTATATGTTTTTATTTTGTGTTATACGAGACTTATTTGAAGATGGAGAAATTATATATTAATAGTAATAATTTTAACTAAAAGAATTAGATTAGTAGAAACTAGAAGAAAAATATTTGAATATTGCTGGAAATTATAAATAACTAATAATTATTATTATTAGATCAATAATGTATTGTTAAGATTTTGATCATTGGACATGTCTTTGACTACATATAAAAAGAATTCATCCTTATTCAGACTGACATTATATTTTATTATAGTATAAGAAACTTACGAATTTTACTACAATAAAAACATAAAAATTCCCGGAGTACTTTTTAAGAACGAAAATATAAAAGAACATAATAGAGTACCAAATTTACAAATATCTCCAAAATGAATAGTTGCATGGAGCACTCTATGATCAACTAGCACATAACAAAAATTATAGATTCATCACAGCTTACACTAACACTTCAAATCCAAACCATAAACAAGTAAATTATCATTCTCCTCTTCTTGTGCATTCGATCGTCATAGCTTCCTCTTCCCTGACCTGGCCGGAGTGTCAGCTACGGGAACTCACAACGCACAAGCTAAGAATGGATCAGATCAATACTATTTGAGTGTTACATTAGCCTTTTAGGTTAGATCACAAACACCCACAATCCACATGCCTCAAATTAGGTCAGACCATAACTATTCATGGTCATACCACTTACTTTTTAATTCATTCTTTTTTATTAATTTTCAATTTCATATATTTATTTAAATTGTGATATTTGTAAAATTAAAATAAAAGATTAAAATTTCAAAAATTACATTATTAAAAATAAAAATTGCATAATTGAAATAACATTAAATAATTAAAATAAAACAAAACTACATAATCGCAATAAAAAATATACAAATAAGAAAAATCATATAGATTCAACAAATTGATCATGTTTTTGCCGCTGAGTCTAGGTCATCCTCGACGTAGCTTTGGACAACGCTTTATAGTACACGTTCCTCATCAGTGCTTCACTAATCAAATCAATTTTTAAAGGCAGCTCCAAAAATTGGGCTAGACCCCCGGTTCCACTGCTCACTAACACCGTCGATGTTGCATTCCCTAATCGCATAAAAAATTACATAATCGGATATTATTCAAAGAAATTTAATATAACATTCGATTAAAACTTTAAATAATTATGATGCACACAACATATTAATTTGAAAAAAAATTAAAAAAAAAGAAGAAGAAAATAACAGGATAAAACAAAGAAAGAAATAGAAAAGCAAATGAAAAATAAATAAGGGAAAAAGAAAGGAAAATATAAAGGCAAAATAAATAAAGAAAAAGAAAGAAAGAAAAATAAAACATAAACGAAAACTAAAGGATAAAAGAGTGCTTGCGCTCTAGCACCCTTCCCTACAACGGCGACTTGCGTGCCGCACCCTCATTCCGACATCTTTTTCCAGTGCATCGTAAATGTCCTAAAGAGGCCATCGATGGATGCGTCAACTTCATTGGGATGATGTTTGATGTATTTCTCCATCTTGCCAGAAATGACCCGTACGCCGGCACCACTATGTTAGATATCAAAACCCTGAGCTCCGACTGCAACTGCTCGCTGGAGATGACCTAACTGGTTTGCATCTTACGTATATCGTCGAATCGGGCATTAATTTATTGAATCGATCATTGAGCAAGGGCTTTACATGTTTGTTGTTACTGGAAATGACATATGTAACAAGACCTCTGGTGTTGGTGGGTGCCCTGTGAACACAAATTCCAGGAGAATCCACTCGTTAACAAACTGCACCTTCGCGAAACTGCACCTACATCTCTTTCTGAGCCTGGAGATGCTTCGCCGATGGCCTCCACCACATCTGCCTCTATTTATCTCTCTCGATCATCGATAAATCTTTAAGAAAAAAATCCCAAAAATTATCAATCCCGCCTTTGACAACGACAAGATTTCCAAGCAGTCTCGAGGCTATCTGAAGTAAATTTTTCTCAATTTGGTTTTCTTATGCTGATTTTGACTTTGGTGTTGATTTTGATTTCTGTTTCAATTTGTTGAGTTTTGTTCTTTTGTTGACTTTTGTTGATTTTGGTCTTGGTCGTCTTCTTCTTCTTCTTCTTCTTCTTCTTCTTCTTTTTCATTTGCTAATTTTTGTTAATTTTGGTTTTTTGTGTTGATTTTGATTTTGATTTTGGTTTTCTTTCAGTTCTTGTGCTGCTTTTGGTTTCAATTGTAGGTGAAATGAGCATCCCGTTGGAAAATTGTTGCGACGCGGTGATTTAGTGCGATGTCTTGTGTTTTAGCCATGTTCTGAGGACGATGGCGGTGGACTGGTGGTGGTGCAAGGCGAAGGCGGCGGTCGAGGTCGTTGGTTTGCTTAGTCAACATTATTTTTAATTTTTGTTTGGTTTGAAATACACCTCGGCTGAGTGTTGAGGCAATCGTTGTACAAAGTCTAAGCACACCATTCAACAAACAGTTTAATAGCACGATATACCAATACTCTCCAAAGTATCTATATGTCCATCACAAGTATATAATATCTCGTAGTTGTGAGACCATATAAATTCTCTAAAAATACGATATAGATGAAATGCTAACCTATGACTTATCATCAATATCATATTATTGATGATAATTGGTCAGGGCTATTTTAGAATGACAATATATCATTACAATCTCACACCACTAATGATAGTCAGTATTCAAGGGAACATATATAAGAATAATGACAAAGAATAAAAACAATTAGTCCAATAAATGCACAAAACCCATAGAAAATCAAATTTTCATAGAATGTGATCAAGTAAGGATGTCTCAGTACATATTGACATACAAACTTCAAACTCCCATTGATTCAAAGTTATCTACCACAAGTCTAATATCTAAACACTCAAAATGCTTGTTGTGTTTTGCCATACATAAAGACTTGGTAAAAAGATAAGCCAAGTTATCATTTGCGGGTACCCTTTCTAATTTCACATCAACTTTTTATACTAATTTATGTTCGTAGCTCTTGGCATTGGTGATTGAATTAGTTGTTGTACTTTGTTGGGAACTATTCCAACTTATAGCACCATCATCATTAAGGACAAAACATATTGAAACTGACTTACATCAATATACCAAGTAACTGATAACTCTGGTTGCCCACTAAAGATTGAGAATTATTCTTTAGTCTCTCTAAGGTACCTAAGAATAGCTTTGACAGTTTTCCAATGTTTCCATTAGGATTTTGCTGAAATTTGTCTATTATGTTAAATGCATAAGCCAAATCTAGCCTAGTACATGTCATTGCATACATAATAGACCCTATAGCCGAAGCGTGTGAGATTTTTTCATGTAATTCATTTCCTCGTCATTAGAATGGCAACCCTGCTTAGACAACACAATGCTATGTCCCATATGAAGATATCATTTGTTGGAATTTTCCACTAAGAAGCACTTTAACAACTTACTTGTATATGTAAATAAACTATGATAATCTCAACATTCTATTTGGTCCATCTCCATAGATCTTAAAAAAGGATGCATGAAGCATCACCCAGATCATTAATCATAAAGGGACTTGACAATCAGTCATTCATAGATTACATTATGAAACGATCACTATCCATAATCAAAACATTACCGACATATATGATAAGGTAAACAACGCTACAATTCTCGCGCTTACTATAAACACATGGATCCTATTTGCTTCTAATAAAATATTCCAAATCTTGGATGCTTGATTAAGTCTATAAATGAACTTCTTTAACTTGCACACTGCACTCGGTCTTTCTTTTGATATAAAATCTTTAGTTCTGTCATATATACATCACATTCGAGTTCTTTCATTTATAAACGTAGTTTTTACATCCATTTGCTAAATGTAAAAGTCATAGTATGCAACTAATGCAAACAATATCCTAATGGACTTATCTTAGCGACTGGTGAAAAGGTTTCATCATAGTCAATGCCCTCGTACTGACTATAACTCTTAGCCACTAATCTAACATTGTAGGTTTCTATTTTGCCGTCTGCATCTCTCTTCTTTTTGAAGATCTATCTGCAACTTATGAGACGAATCCCGCTCGACAAGTCAACTAGTTCTCAAACTAAATTGAAGTACATCGAGTCCATTTTAGACATTAAAGCAACCATCCACTTATCCTGGTCGGTGTCCAACACCGTCTCAGTATAGGTCTTAGGTTCGCCGTCATCCGAATCCACTTCATCAACTTGGTTATCAAACAATTCAGTCTTTCAGGTACACAACGATTCCTTTGAAGCATATGGAGTTAGTTTTGCACTGGTTCAGGTTTTTTGCATTCTGAATATGAGAAAGTTCATTTATGTTGACTGTATCAACAATTGGGATATTCTCAAGAATTTCACTATGATACTTATGAGGTGGAAGTGATATAACTATTGTATTATCTTGTCTTTAATGCATTTCAATGCTTTGAGGTGACCCTCTAAGAGTCTCTCTAAGGATCATTTTAAGAGTTATTTCTGCTCCCAATTTATCATCAAAACTCTCACTGAGTTATGGTCATCTCTATTAAATAGATCATCATCATCATCTATATTATTTTGTGATTCTTGAATTTTTTCAAGATCTACTGTGTTGTGACCCTATTCCTTGGAGATGAAGTCATCCTCAAGAAACGTCACATTCGCAGAGATTATTACCTTGTGATACCCAAAATAGTAAAATTCAAATTCTTTAGTTTCCTGAGGATATCCTACAAAATAACATTTCTCACTTTATTTTACAACTTATCAGTCAACATTTTCATAACAAAAGCAGGACAATCACAGTTCTACATATGGTTAAGACTTGCCTTCTTTTCACACCATAACTCATAGGTGTCTCGATTGATTTAGATGAAACCATATTTATAATATAAACAACAATTTATAAGGCATGTCCCTAAAGGAATAAATGGAAACTGACGAAACTCATCATGGACCGAAGCATATCTTATAATGTTTAGTTTCTCATTTCAATATTACATTCATTTGTGGTGTATCAGGAGAAGTATAGCCTGATAGGATTCTATGTGATTTAAAGTAACCAAGAAATTCTCGGCTTAAGTATTCTCTTTTTCGATCTGACCGAAGAGTCTTGATACTTTTCCCAAGTGGTTTCTCGACTTCTAACTTCAACTCTTTAAATTTCTCGAAGGCCTAGATTTGTGCTTCACCAAAACACATATCCATACCTTAGAAAATCATTAGTAAAAGTGATGAAGTACAAATATACATCTCTTGCTTGAGTTGGTAAAAGTCCATATACATCTGTGTGGACCAACTCTAGCACATCCTTGGCACGCAATGCTTTTTAAGAAAGTGATTTACTTGTCATCTTTCCGTTGAGACAAGATTCACAAGCACAATATGAATCAAAATTAAATGATGTGAGATAGTCTAACTTTCTCAATCTTGCTATTCTTTCATTTTTAATATGACCAAGTATACAATGCCAAAGATATGTAGTGTTATTCATGCTACTTAGCCCCCACTCAATGCACCTTGTGCTTTTAGTTTAAAGTAGTCTATATTCTAGTTCCATTTTTCTGGACAAAAAAGACACTCATCCTTTAGCAATTTCAGCTTCTTGTGAGCCCCAACAGAAGAGAGGGCCAAGCCTAACAGAGGCCCAACAACAACAACCCACAACTTAACAACTTGGATGCTTGACCCGAGACGAACCCGTGGCCCGCTACTCGACCCGGAGCCCGTTAGGGTTTCAGAGTTGTAGCAACAGCTGCCGCATTGCTTTTCTCTTCTCCCGTCTCTGCCACCGGACGCCGCCGCCCCGACTTCGCCAACCTCCGCCACTGTCGTAGCCGACCACCGCCATGTAGATCCATGCATGCAGATTGCACGATGAAGCCCAGTAACGGCGTGCAGCAGTGGCGGTTCGTGAGGGGTTCGCGGCTGAGCCTCGCTTCCCCTTCGCCCACGTCGTCATGCCCTTCTGACGACTGGCCGTTGTGACCGCTAGCCGCCGCTCGCCTCTCCATTTGCAGCTACCGGCAAGTTGAATAGTAGCAGTCGCTTCTCGCGGCGAGCTCTACTCGCGGCACTGCGCACTAGTACATCTCTAGGATTCGTTGGCTAGTGGCCTTGCGCCGGTGAAGTCCTTGTTGGCGGCTTGCTGTGTCGGCGACTGGAATCAAGCAATCATTGCTTGATTCTGGTGTTCGGAATTCGAACCATGTTTGATCTTAATTTGAAATTCAATTTCAATTTGAAACCTAATTACCAATTTATAATTTCTAAAATTATTCCACATAAATTAGAATACAAAATTAATTATTAATCAAGTCTCAGGCTTTGATACCACTGTTAGAAATTCTTGTCAGCATCTAATGATACGCAGTGGAAAAATAAACAAGAATAAAATTTAGATTTATAATTGATATTGTGAGTCGGGCAATTACTTACACAATAAAAGAAACACTTGTTACATAATTCGTTTCCACGGTTTGATCGAGTCATGCAGACGAATCCACTACTATTGGTATCCATGTGTATGTCGATTCGATGCATGAACAATTTCTGATACATAGTTCAATCAGAGAAAGTTAGGAAATCGCTAGTTGAATTTACGTATTCTTTTGTCTAACAAAAGAACTGTTCTTAAAAACCACGTTGTTAAAGTTCTAAACTTTTCTATATCTCTTTTTCTTTACTATAGAGATATATATATTAATGCTCCATAGGATCTGAGCCCATGAGCTTATATTTTTTTATCTGCATTAATTAATTAACATTCCAACTATAATTAATTAAAATTCAATATCATAATCTTGTCTACATATATTTTAATATGGTCCTCAAACACGTCCCTCCTCATGACATGGCAACACTTCTCTTTGTAGCCTCCCACTACCACCGCCTTGCATATTTTCCCTCTAAATACAACATTGTCTGTGTGATTAATCTTGTATTGCGATCCAAACTTGGCTAATAATTTCAACAACAACGTCACTCAATCCACGAATTCAAGGAACCAAGTCGCGTCTTCATCGATGGAATCGTAGCCGTCCATTTTCTCCTCCACGAGCATCAAGAATTTCTTGATTTCGTTGGAGATTGTGGCCAGATCAGGAGTTAAAGGGGAGGATAGTGAATATTCATGGTGTAGAAGATTGCCGAGGTCATTTTCTTGGATATCCATGGGCGTTGAAGAATGGTGTTTACTTTGTTAGAGAATTTGGGACAAACGAGAGAGAATGAAGGAGAGAGCCGAAGATGGAGGGGAATAATCCATTTTCAATAATTGATGTGGAATTTAGATGCTGAAAAAGATGTTGATTTCACAAAATTGAAATGGTGGTTGTGGTAGTTAAGTTGGTTGGGTGTGTTGAGAGGAGAGTGCGTCTCCCTAAACCCACTCGTGCTCGCCATCACTAAGCATCATCACATCAACCAGCACTCGTGCTCGCCATCACTGAGCCGCTAAGCATAATCACATCAACCTTCAAATTCAAATGCACCTATACATGTATCAATTTGTTATCTTTTTCATATTTTATACTAGCACTAGTATTCACCTTTTAAATACGCCACTCAACAATAAAAACCACAAAAATTCTAAAAGGTTGATTTAAATTGGCCATGTGTATTGAATTTTGTTTTCATGTTAGGAGGACAACTTTTTTTTATCGTTTACATTGGATTCTCTATATGTCTTGTATTTTCTCACACTGGTTAATTAGTTATTCACCTTACAAACTTTGACACAAAACCAACCAAACAGGGGAGCTACATGGAGGAACTCTAGGGACAACAAGCGGAGATAATTATAGATTGGTAATACACATGACGCATTTTAATGAATGAAACATTAAAAATATAAACTTTTTTAAGGGTAAAAGATATTAACTTTAAATAAGAATAATGGTGACGTAGCTGACTAGGTATTGTAGATCCTCTTTTTAGGAAGACGATGGTTAAACTACATGTCACATAATTTTATAATGTGATAATTTATTATGTATTATAAATATTATATATCTCAGTTTGTGATAGAGGCATCAAATAATTTTGCAATTACAACTTTATTGATTACTCGTTGAGAAACAATTTGTTGTAAAATTGAGTAAGTGTTTTTTACCTATATGCGTTAATAAATAAATAAATAAATTAGAATCATCAACGGTGGAGACCTGCAGTGAGAGTCATCCGAAGTCTACTTCTTCTCCCAGTACCGCTAGATATCAATCCTCAAATCCAATTTGTAATTGCAAACCCTAATTTCAATTCTTTACTTTCAAATTCATGCAATTCGAACTCAACGACGAAATCACCGCGTCTGCTTACTAAATTCCGCCTGATAACCCAAAACATTTGACGATTCCCTGAACTGAACATGAAAATTGAGAATGAAGTTTGAAGAAAATCCAACCTTTATCACAAGAGGTTCGTGTTTCGTCTCAAGGTTTTATTTTTTAAGTTATCTTTCCAAATTTATACTGGTACCTTGTTTCTTTTGGTCTAATTAACATATATTCTTCCGTTTCCTCTGTTTTTACCTCCTTATTTAATTAACGAAAAAGCTGTGCGTTATTTTTATGTGCTGCTTTTCTGTTTTTGTTAATTATTTGAGTTCCATTTGCTTATGTGCTGTGGCCTTCAAATTCTGGCCGTTATTTAAGGAGTAAACTGAACAATTTTTGGTAAAAATAGATGTTCTACAGCATTCCTCACTTTTCATCCAAATGTTACTATATGCTGAGTTTAGATGGATGTTCCAATTTTGTCAAATTAACCTGAAAAGGGTTCTCATGGACAATGTAGTGGTGATAAAAATAAATAAATCAGTATTGTCCGAGAAAATTGGGCGTCAGATGTCTCCTTCTACATGTGGTGGTTAAGATGACGTGGCTCACCTTTCAAATCCCTGAAGAACAAAGTTTTTGTATTCAATTATCTAGATGAGCTTCTCTGTGCACGTGTTTCGAGCAAGGAGATGAATAATACCTTTATGTCCAATTATTGTTGATGTACCGGTAGTTGAACTGGTTGTGATGTAGTGAAGTAGATCGTATGAATGCATGCAATAATGAAAAGATTTACGAAGATTCAGTAGTATCTTTGTAAACCTTCGAATGGTTAGATGATGGACATCTGCAGATCTCGGTGTTGTTTTTCTGTAGAAAATTTAGCTTTCAGATTTTTAGAAAATTTGCTTTTAGTTCAGGAGGGATTATGTTCCTTACGTCGTGCGTGAGCTGCCGACTATTTTCCTTACTTAAGTGGGTATTGCCAGTATTACTGTAATTGCTATTTCAACTACTTTTTCTCTCTCTTTATATGTTTATGTATGGGGTTGTCTACAAGGTGATCACATGGCAACGTCCTCTCTCTATCTCGCTCCATGTTTGTGCGTCTGTGGGGTTGTCTCCAAGGTGATTATGTGGCTTATATGTGTTTTTATTCCTTTCACAATTGCAGTATCTGTTTCGCTTTGTATAGTGGTCAGCTAGGGACTCAGTGGCCTGGCAGACTTTAAGCAGGACACCATGGTAAGCACTTTTAATCCTCAGATACTGGTTGACAAGCTGTCAAAGCTCAACAGCTCGCAGCAAAGCATTGAGAGTATCC
>JAYDZE010008748.1:0-10537 GCA_034509125.1 Monilaria moniliformis
TTCTGCAGAAGCTACACCCTCAGTCCTTCCAAGGAGGTCGATGTGTATAGCTTGATCAGCTGTGGTTACTTTAATATCGCTGGTTTCAATCCACTCGTACAGCTGATGTGCGCAAATTGGATCAAGAAGTGCAAACAGAGCATATGTATACTTACAAGTTAAAGAGTCAAAATGAAACATGTGGATGCAAATAAGATCAATACAGACTAAAAAGCATACAAGTTCAAGTAAAAGGAAAACGAAAACATATGTTATGCAATATTTTCTGCCTATTTCATAACCCTAACCTTGTCAAACGCGAATGGTTTCTGTAACTATTCAATACTCTATAAAAAATATACCCCCAATAGCAATATTGTTCAAAACCTAAACGGAAATTTCATCTCCTATCTAATATTGCAGAAATACAAGTAGGGTTGGTTGACAGAGCAGAGAGTCCTTGAGCAAAATTTGATTAAGAGAGTGAGAGAAGAACCTGCAACGCAGCTCGGTAATTCTTGCGAGAGCGGAAGTAGCTGCTGATGTTGATAATATCGGCTCTCCTCACTATTTTCCCGCAAGCAACCCATTCGTTCATAGCGTCCGCCACACTGGATTTGGAGCTTGCACCGACCACTTTATAGAAAATAGTGTTTCGAGATCTTGGTTGCTGCGCCGCCGTCGACAGCCACCGTGGAAGAGAAGATGGAGACTGTTTCTGGAGGATTAAACGGCTAACGATTCTCATAATCGCCATCTGAGTATCTTCTCCGGTGAGCCGACGTCGAATACGGAAGAAAGGGTTTAAGGGCAAGGGTTTTGTGAATAGTCAGTCAAATTGGATTTAATCAATTCTTTCCGTTTAATAAACTTTTCAACCCCCAATTTTTAATTAAGTTTAATCAAATCAGAGATTAGTTTTGCACAAATTATGAAATATTGTTATAATGTTGTTTAATTTTAAACTATATTGTTATGATTATTGACTAGGCATTACTCAAATTTATTTTAATCGATCGAGAGACAGTGTTATAGATGACCTTATATCTCGTTTTAAAAGAAGATTTATTATGTTTTAATTGCAATTATATAGAGGGAGGTTTCAATCCACAAGTTTTGCAACAAAAATAGAATGGGATAATAGAATGCTCTGCTTCTGTCTACTCTTCTTGATATATTACACCCAAATGAGAACAAGAATACATCATGTTTGCTTAAAGAGAACAAGAACATGGAAGCCGGCCGAGTGATTTTACAAAGCAACAACTGCTAATGGATACAAAAAGGAGTTTCCGGCGTCAGCCCTAAGAATTTACAAGATGCAGACCAGTCCCGACCTCTGCTCTAACCGCGAGCTGCTCTGAGGAAGTTGTCGAAGGGGCTCGAAGGCGGAAGCCTCAGAGCTAACCATGTGTTGTTTGCAGCTTCAACGGTCTCTTCGCTCATTATCTGTGTGCATAAACAAATCCAAAATCTTAGTACGATGGCGATGTCCTAGGGCCCTAGACATATGGTATACGGGGAATCATCATTAGCTCACCTTCTCGAATGCCGTTGCAGGGGGAAGCTGCGTGCTACAGGGTTTCGGGCACTGGTCGTCGTAGGTTAGCCAATTAGACAGCTTCTTTCTCGTCTCTGTGCCCAAGGTCTCGCACTGATTTGTCATGGCACTGTACGGAAGGGGCGATGTGGAGACTGATGTTCCAGCTACTTGGCCAGCAACCTCGAGTGCCTGAAATTCATCGTTCAGATATATGAGTTGGGGAACTGCTTATCAATTTTCATTCAGACATCGATCATAGTATTACCGATTCTAGTAGCTGGCCGACGCTGACAATATGGGACATTGACGGAGAAGCGGATGGAGGGACTTTGGGGATGAAGCGAGATATGTCAGCAACTGATGATACGCTCATAGCATCATCTTCGAGGAGAGAATTGGCAGAGAAGTCCTGTATCAGAAAAGCAGGGAGAAATGCGATTTTTGAATCCCATAAAAATGTAAAGTAAAGCAAGCTAGGCTCCAGACACTGGAATCAAGACTAGACTACATACCCCATCAAACGATTGTGATCCCTTGGAGTGTGCAGCCCTTTGGTTATGATCCATGCCGAGCATTAGTTGTGAACCAAACATGAAGGCTTCATCGGGCACAAATCCTTCTGAGAGCTGCTCAGCAATTTCTTCTGGCTCAAACTTAAAGAAACAAAACACGAGTATAAGCTATCACAGGCCCTTCTTCCCTCTATCAAGATCGGTTAGGGATTGAAGGAAGACGATTGGACAGGCACAAAATATGTGGAGCACAATGTAGAAGAAGATACCTTGGTAATGGTAGATAAACTCTCAACTAGTATGGCAAACACAGTTTTATCAGATTCACGAGCCTTATCCCGCTGCTCAGTCAGAGTTGATAAGGCTTCTTCATTATCAGAAGCAGAGCCGTAATCTTTCACTTCATGCTGAGGCTTTACATAGACTTGAAAGTCATCACTGATGCCAAGATATGGATCGACCTAAATTATAAGCATTATAACGAAGCTTAGTGCTAGATATTTTGGAACTAATACATGAATGCACAAGGACTTCATACTTACATCAGATTCGAATAACAAGTTAAGCAAATTGTTGGCCTCAGCTACATGGTATAGCTTTGCAGCAAACATCACCATGGCAGTTGATAATACAAGAAGAGATCTTTGGTATGCGGGCTGCAAGGACCCTGTATTGAAACAACAAAACATCAAACATAAAACCTTATTGCTTTCAGTGAGAGAAGTTCATTGGTGTTGTCCCAACCATTATTGGCGTCTAAAGAGATCTTTCTAATTGACATGGGAAGCTGAAAGAATCTGAGAACGAGGTTATCGTTGGAGTTCTGCGACAAAAGAAGTGAGGAGAGATCATGTCACAGACAGGAAGTGAAATATCAAGCACCAAGCATAACCAAAAGTGAAAATAAAAAGTAGCACCATTGTGAGTAAAGACTGCAACAACAATATAAACAAGGACATGGACCGATTTGTATATCTGTGCTATGATTTCAATATAAGCAAAAGGCATTAGTGTATTTGAGTTTTAACCTTAAGTGACGAGATAAGTGCTAAACAGAATGAATGAGCAATAGCTTCAATATTAGCAGGCAGATTGTCAGGGAGATTGACTTGTATCCATAAAGCAGACAGCAACTGCACTACTTGGTCCTCATTGCATTGCAGAAAGTACTGTTCCTGCATCAATGGGAGGACAGTTGTACTTGTAGCAATAAAAATGACAAAAACAAATCCATGTTGACAAAGCAAATATTCTTACAGTCTCAGTCAAGCTAGCAGGTCCACCAGCCTTGTCCATAATGGAGCTTATTAAATGAATATTAGGAGAGTTCTTGTGGGATCTCCCATGCTTCCATTCTTCTTCAACTTTGCTGAGCTGCTGATAATCGTCTTTCTCACCTCCATGCCTAATTTTGGTTCCATTTATTTCCAAACGAAGCTTATCAAGCAGAGCTGCAATTGACGAAAATGTAGACATGCTTTTGGAATGCCACCTTCTCGGATGGTTAGTAAGATCATTTCTTGCATGAGCAAAACTTGAAATTAGAAGAACACAGAATATCTGATGTCCTCCAATGCGTATTTCGACATCAGGATACAACATCACTTTCAAGAGTTGAACAAAAAGAGACTCGGGGAAAACCTGAGGATGAAAATGAATATCAGAAAATTGCTTCAGATGACAAATATTAGCAAAATGGCAATAGGATACTTCAATCTCCACATTGTGTAATCAGCAAAATCAATGTGCAAGTGTGTGTTCATCATAACAAAATAACCTACAGTAGAAAGTAAAAAACTTCCCACCCAAATTATCATACTGTAAGTAGAAATCATATAACTATATTAGTATTTATCTATAATAACTATTAACACATTAACAAATTATCTCCGGTAACTATTAATATATTTATATATTCAATACAATTATTATTTAGTAATTATTGTAAATATCATTTCAAATACTAACATTTAATAGGTAATTATAAAAAAAGTGAATAAAAACTCATTGTTATAACTTATATGTTCAATTCATACTGAAGGACATTCACAATATTCTTTAAGATATTAAGCCCAATTTCATTTCTTATATAACATACTCTAATCTAACACTAGTTAACAATATATGAATATGTAGAATTTGAACTGTCAATATACATGTTAGACATAATATTTACTAAAACGTCATATCAATTACTATTTCAAAACTAACAAAAAATTAATTATAATAAATATCTACAATGAGCCACATTAATCATCTCACTTAACCCACAATAGAGCAGGATGGGACCACCCTACAGCCTATTGTTCATCCCTATTCGTGCATCACATGGGACTATTCTAATGGCGTGGACACAAGCAGAAAAATGGACAGCTAGTTGCAGATAATGTAAAGGTTCTAACCTGCTGAGAGCGGAATGATACAGACGCCAGTGAAATGACATGAGCAAGAATAGTAAGGGAGGCAAGGGCTGCCCTAGCAACAACTTTGACGGGAGAAAGCTTCTCCAGTGTAAATGCCATCATATCAAACAGCGGCCGGACATCAACAATCTGAACAATTACAAACCAATTAAACAAGGCAGACAGAAGTGCAAAGGCAAATATTTTAATGCTTATAGACAATACCCCTCTCACAGTCTCCAACAGACAACTTTCAATAGAAGTCTGCAATGCAGCATTCACATTCAGCTCTTGCTCTCCAACTGGTTCAGCTGTTGCTTGGAAGCTTTTGCGCAAGTGCCTGAAGAGGTCACTTACAAACCCCATATCAGAAATCGTGCCTTCTGCCCTCAATTGGCGGGCCAAACAGCTAGCCGTCTGGATGATGTGAAATTTCATCTCGGGATCATGCGCAACATTCTTGTGGTCCAAATGCCGAACAACACCAGCTAAAATTAACTGCTGATATCCTGTAATCAAATAAAGATATCAGTTTTACCCTTTACAGGATCACAATTTCAGATTCTGAAGTTATAGTTTGCAAGTTCCATTCATTTTAATTAGCTAATCGGGATATACTTTGATTTTACGAGACGTACATGTAATAACTCGATAAAGACTTTTTCTAATTTATTTCAAATATTATTGGCAGCTTTAAACTTGCAACAGTCTCTAACAAAGACTTGAAGAATTAATAACATGAACTTAATTCTGTAATATGCTGCCAAAGTCAACAATAGTGAAGATTAAGTCATCACTCATCAGAGCCTAAATATAAGCAGTTTGTAAACAACTACAGCTAAAGTAATGATATATGGATACAAAGCTATGAAAAAATTACCAGGATTTTCCACAAAGGATGACATATCGGAAAGAACAACGGGAGCAAGGCCATGCTGAGGAACCCAGTGTCTTCTCATGTCAAAATAAATAAACATAGGTTCTAGTACTCTTCGCATCATAGTACTCTCCTTTGACAGATCAACCATCCTTTGGATGCATATTTGAGCCCATACTTGTGGTGTCTGAACCTCCTCTCTGATGTCAAGTAAAATCAATAAATTAATAACAAAGAGAAAGCAACCACACCATTCTAATGTAACAACAGTTCCCTAATTATTATCTCATTAAAACAAAATTCTCCTTTATAGATTCATTAATATTAACGTGATCCAACCTTGTTAGAGTAGCAGGATCTTTCTTTTCTGGCCTGATTCTTATGATCATGTGGCTAGGGCTAAACTCACCACCTCCAACAGTTGTACCTCTTCCCTCACTTCTTGCTACTTCATCCACCCAATTGTGATGTGCCTCATTTCTTTCTTCAGCTTCTTCGTTTTGTGAATCCATCTCATAGTTATCGAGAGTAGCATGCACAATCTAGAACAAATAACAAAACAGTTAGTCATTGAAAATAAGTAATTAGTGGGTTGTCCTTGCTGTTGCTTTAATTGATTAAGTAGCAGGATTGCACAAGTAATCCATAAAGAAATTACATAATAAAATTCTATTTCAATTTTTATCTGAAAAATACAAGGATTTTCAACTATAATGCAAGAATTATGTCAAAACAACGCACCTTTTCAAAATCAGCAAATACATGTGAGAACTCTGCCATGAACCAGACCTGCAAATGGTGGAACCAAACTAGTTAAAAATGCCATGAGGGTTAGAATGGATCATAAAATAATGAGATAACTGCCAAAATTTCCTTGAAACCAAACTGATTAAGAACTGCAGCTTTGAATTATCAAAAGTGCACTGAAAAAGACAAAATACAATTTTGAATTGACTGTAAGGTATAAATGCATGAAGATGCATAGACTAATTATTGATAATTAAACATAATCAAAAAGCAAACAGTTACTAGTTTCCCAATCCGAATTACCATTGCTGAAAGACACCGCAAGCTTGATGACCTTAAACCACACTTTTCATGCTCATTGCCTGTCTTATGTGCCAGCATGCAAACTTTGTCAACAAAGTTCTCAATATTGTGTGCATAAGTTCCATCCACCTACAGAAAGATTAACAACAATAAGATGGCAGTACAGTCTATCACAGGATTATAGTGATACAGCATGATAAGCCTAAACATGAACACAACACAATAAGAATACCCAACATGAATATTTTCATGTCAACCGAACACCAGAATTGCGTACATCTACAATGCAGCAACCTTGCAAAACATGTATCCAAACACGTGACACTATAACAATAAACCAATATACAAATAGGAAAGGGGTTTATGCTGTTTTACTTTCTCCTAATTGATCCCTTTACATTTAAAACATAAAAGCATGAAGGTAAATAATTAAAGAAAACTGTAGAAAAATGTGTGGCAAACATCTCTGTAACACTTTTGCACTTGAGCAACTCCACCAAAACCACTAATCATGAAAAAGACCTCAACTTTCTAAGCAAGGGATACCTTTCAGATAGCTCCAGAGAAAGAGGGAGTAGGGAATTCATACAAAGATTATTTTGAAAAGGATTTTCAAGAGAAATTTCCAGATGGACCCAACACCCATCTCCTAACATCAGCTAGATCCACCATGAGTTGAACTCCTTCCAATTGCCTTTGCAAAAGAGCATAATACTTGCATTTAAAGTCTTCAAGTTTGCGAAACAAATGTAAGTTCTAAGAAATAGAAGAGGGAGAGGAGGAACTATCAATCAAAGAGACAAAGGAAACTGTAAGTTTGTGATAAAAATTAAAGTATAAAGCTGGCGTGGGTAACGAATTGCTTTCAACCCTTCCACAATCTCAATTCCCTATTGGAATTATCTATTAATGTCACAATCCAACAATTTAACATGCTAACTCAAATTTTATCATCTGCAATATCAATATAAACGAGTTTATCTCATGATTTTGCATTGCAAGCATAATTGCTCAACATGAAGCAGAAAATTACAAGACATAAAATAGATAACTCTCCAACTATAACCACATGATAAGTATCCAAAATCAAGAGCAATATATCACCTGGCCATAAATAAAAGTAGTCAGTGTATCACATCCAAGTATCAACATGGTGTCTTGCTTAGAGTCATCCAGCAGTTCAAAAACTACATTCAACAAATTAACAGCAAAATAGACCCTGCAGTATGAAGAGGTTGAATAATTTAATCCATCTTGAACTCTACTATAAAATAAGAGAGAACGAGGAAAGCAAAAGGCAGCATAGTAGTTGAGTTCATAGTGCATTTAAAACTTTCCAGAAAACGTGACAATAGCCCAACAAAATAAAAGTTGCCTCATCAAGTTAGCATTATAGCATGTGATCAAGAAGAACATTTATGACAAATAGAAACTTACATTTGCTCCTTACAGATGCAAAGCAGTTTGTTGTATATATCCGCCACAATACTGACAAGTTTGACATTACCGCTTCGCAATTCTTTGTAACATCTTTCCTCCAGATACTTAGCAATCTAAGACAGTAAAAATCAATGCAGATTAGTTTATCCAAATAATACAACATTACTATTTATCTTTTGCGAAAATACACGGAAACGACCTCACCTTCGGTATCCGGAAAGGATTTTTAGAAGCATATTCACATAGCTTTGCAATCTTTCTATCATTCGAATGGCCATCCTGCATGGTTGAAAAAAGAAAAAGAAAAAAGCCACTGTTTCAGTTGAAATTATATCGGAGGCAAGGGTGAGAAATTCTAAATCACGCAACACTCTCAGC
The DNA here is from genome assembly GCA_034509125.1 of Monilaria moniliformis. Classification (NCBI taxonomy): domain Eukaryota; kingdom Viridiplantae; phylum Streptophyta; class Magnoliopsida; order Caryophyllales; family Aizoaceae; genus Monilaria; species Monilaria moniliformis. The sequence goes on from JAYDZE010008748.1 coordinate 8,182, forward strand.
TTTTTGAGAGTTGCCATTATTTGATAGACTACTGCATCTTCCTTTTATTGGCTGATACATCCCATCTCTAGATTCCAACATTTAGCGAGTTTTACTACTTATGTCCATCAGAGGTATTGACTTTCACCGCAACAGGTTTATCGTCTTACCAGTTTTACAAGAGAAAGCTAGACCAAAATTTCAACAAGGTGCCATTCTTTTCGTTTTTTCATATTTGCAGATAATTATAAAGGAAATGCCTAGAATTTATGCAACTCCAGCAAAGATATTCAAAGGAGCAAAGGCAGCTTCCTGTCCATGTTGTTATCACTACAATACATGCAAGTAGACCATGAAAAATTTATGTATATAATTCTTCTAAGCAGTTGATGCATACCTAGGGTATGACAATTCTAGATCCCTGCCTCTATGCTATCAGCTAAGTTGCTCGGTCCTTAAACAGTAAACTCTAGGAAGTTTTGCAAGAAAAACTTAAGGAACAAGTATGAAGGCAGAAACTTTAACTGACAAGTGATGAGATATAGAGGGACAAAAACTATATTAGATGTAAATTATGGTGATAAATCCAACTCTCCACAAAAGCAAGGCATGAGAAACCAGCCAAAACCTACTCTAAATGAAATAAAAGGTACATAACATAAAAGCTAATTTCCTGGTGCATTGTTAGATGATTATATCATTGGAACGGTTTGAGTATTACATCAGCAACTGTTCTCATTGAATGAATACAAAGTACAAACTAAAAATGAATAGAAGTAATCAGCACCCAATCAAAAGACAAACATATAACAAAAAAGCAAGAGCCAATACCAAAAAATAAACTTTACTGGGGAAAGAAACTCACAGGAGACTTGGGAAATATCTCAGACAGCAATTTCTTGTAACGCTTAACAGGTTGGCGAGACCGGGATCTCAAAGCAGGACAACAAACACACATGCTCTCGCATGCCGGGAAGATCTTTCGGGAAATAACACCCATTCCTTAAAACAAGAAACAAACAGCTTCAATAATTTGCACTGCCCCTTTTATCCTTCAAACCAGAATAATATTACTCCATGAACCCTCAATCAAGACAGTGACCACCCAAAGTTTCAATCTTTTCATGTTAGAGATAAAATGCAGAACCAGAGCCAAAATTACAATGTAGCTAGCAACAAGATCATACTTCAAGAAGCAAGAGACAGCAAGGTTTAGTAACTAAAAACCAAAGAGGGTACGAAAGAAAACGAGAAAAACATTTCCAAATATCCCTCGACATATCATAAATCATAAATAGAAAAAGAACATAGCAGAAAAAAATAAAATGTAAAGAAGCAACATCTGTACAGCCTAGAAAGAGAGTACCAACCGGAAAACGTCAATGGAGCTTCAAAAGTGAGCAAATTTGCAAACCTTTTCCAGCACAAGCAGATCCGGGGAGCCAAAGTAGCGACTCCTCAGTGAAGCCCGCTTGAAATTTTCAAAGAGTTTTGAAGAAGTCCCACCACCAGAGTTTCAAAGTTCAATCTTTTTCAACTGAAGAATTGCTAGTGTGTAAAAGAAGAGATTGTCGGAATATTAAAGTTGTGTTAATTTCTGCAGGAGAAAAATTGAACGAGAAAAGAGGGATTAGAGAGAGAGAGTCGAGGCACGTGATTGTCAGAGTCATTGCAGTAACCGAGTCCAAAGAGTACTGTTTTTGTCTGTCTGTCAAAAAACTTGGGTAACTCCAAAGCCATTTTTGCCCTTTTTCCTCTCCTTTTCTTCTAGCTCCCTTTTCTGAATTTTTTTTTGTCGGAAATTGGAGAAAATTAAATAAGTGTTGTATTGGGAGTTGGGAAATTCTTGTAGCAGTTTAAATTGGATGTGTTTGGAGAAGAAGACCAAAAGTAAAACAAAACTACCATAGTGTTTTATTTAAGGTAACCTACGCTTAACGGTAAAAGATCAACGGTACAAATACGATCTTCCTTTTCTTGGTAAATATAAATTTTATTTTATATAAAGGAAATTTTAAACATTACCATATGTTTTTTTTATTTTAGTTAAGGTAACCTACACTTCAACGCTACAAAGACGATCTTCTTTTTCTTGATGAATATATTTTATTTTATATGTAATTATTGTTATAAAGGAAAATTCAAACTAAATTGTCAAATTCAACCTACACGATTTTTCATGCTTTCTTCTATAAGTTTGTGTACTCGCTATAGTAATTAGTTTGACTTTTATTTTATTTATAATTCTATATCCATTCATACATTTTGGCGATCGTTTAAATTGCATGCTAAGGCCATCATTAACCCAGCCCCAAAATTCCAGCCCCAAAACAGCCACAACCCAATTTTCAGCTGCCACGTCAGCTTTTTAATTTTC
>JAYDZE010008759.1:0-10537 GCA_034509125.1 Monilaria moniliformis
ACCCAAATTTTATCCTAAATACTAACATGATTTCACTATCCTACACTATCCTAACATAACTACCAAACGCCCCCTAATTAAAAAAAAAGAACTAATAGTAATTCACAAATTCAACTATAAAAAAGGGGTTGGAGAAAAACCAATGATCACTCCCGAATTATTTAAAATGAAATAAAATTAGAATAAGTATTCACAAACTCAAGATTTTTATTTATTTTTTAAATTATATTCAAGATCGTTTAATAAATATTATACGTGGAGTTCACTTGGACTTGTCAATTCAATCAATGTAAAACAATCTTGAACACGAAAGATTTGAACATTCTCTTAAAATTTATTAAATTGTGATCGAATAACTGAAAATAATTTTTCGTTCACATACTAATTAAAAGTTTTTATTTAAATCATTTTCGATAAATATATATTTATATATGCATATTAAGGAAAGAAAAAGACTGGTGGAAGTGTTCGATCGTGCGCTAACCAAATTTGATTTCTGCTGGCAATATTAAAAATGTAATAATAATAAATAGGAAATGCAATTTGCGAAAATAGTAAGCAGCTGGACATGATTGGACCTCAAGAATTCAACAAACGAATTCAGTTGTGACTTTTTCATATCTATATTTAATACATGAAACAAAATACACACATCAATTATTTTTCCATAATGAAATCTGCTTCCTTCAAGCCATTAGAACTTCTTCTTACCTACAAAAGGTTCAGAAAGAAAGAAAAAAAGTGTTATTGCTTTTTTGTTATAAACCTAGTTTAGAATAATATGATGGCGGTTTCAATACTTTAATATTAAGAAATTAATGCAACTCAATCTCTACATGAATACGTTTGGTATTATGAAATTGGAGATTTGGAGTTAGATTTGAATCTTTAATTATAAACACATTGTTTGGTATCACAAAAATATTTAAATTTAGAATTGAATTTCAATTCTAAATCTTTTCAATTCTATAACTAAAATAAATATTTAAAAATTTAAATATCTATAAAATTAATTACTTCTACAACATATAGACATTGCACATACACACACTGCTCATGCACACACAACACATATACACACACACAATCTGCACACACTCACACACACGATAGTCACACTGCACACACACTCACACAACAAACACATACAACACATACGACACACAACTTTGCACAAACAATACACACAGTGCACACACACACAATATAAAACAAACACACATTGCACACACAAATAACATATACAACAAACACACACTGCACACACAAACAACATATACAACAAACACACACACAACATATACATTCACGAACACAACTCAAAAAATGTATTAAAAAATAATATAGAGTTATATAATGTATATATGTACAAAGTCAATATATAAATATATTTAAAAAAATATTCAATTAAAAGTCAATGTCAAATTTAAGTTAGTTTTTGAATTTAGAATTACAATAAAATTTTATATCAATTACTTAATTTTACCAAACAAAAAAATGGGAATTTAATTAAAATATTATAACTTCAAATCCATCAAATTGCAATTACAACACAATTCCAAATCCATTATATCAAACACCTCCTGATTGAATTTATTTGACAAGTGTGTGATCCACAGCCTCTCCTGTGCAGGTGCACAACACGCCCTGTTGTGCACATTTTCTGCACAAAATCATGTCGTTTCGACAAAATTTTCCCCTTTCAATATTTTTTTTGTAATACTAAAAAAATTAATTATAGAAATACGAAATCTACTTATAAATTTAAAATATATAATTATAAACCTTAATTATGGTGCAATCAATTTAGGAAATAAATTTTTTATAAATAAAGTATATTAATAAACCCAATTAATAAAAATAGATCGTAATGGAAACCATAAACTGAAAAAATTAAGAAAACAAAAAATAATATTAAGTACAAATTATATAAAAAAAATATCATATTCGAAATGATTAACTAAACAAGTAGATTTAGGGATGCACGGTTAAACCGGAACCGATGGTTCAAACCGGAACCAGAACCGATGATTTTCAGTTAAATCGGTATTCGGTTCAGGTTCCGGTCATTTAGAATCGTAACTGACGTTTACTCGGCGATTCCGTTTGAAAACAAGCGGTTAACCGCAAAACCGACGGTTAATCGAGAAAAACCGCTGAAAACTGGCAAAAAATTGAAAGAAAATTATTGAAAAATCGGATGTTTTGAACCGAAATCGAAAGCGCCGGTTTCCGATTCATTATCGGAACCGTCTTTTCTGCCATAATTCCGTTACTGCTCGAGGTGGTTCCGGAAACGTGTATATACCCGAAGAAAAAAGTAAATTGTAATAAAGAAAAAGAAAAGGAAAGTTGTGCCTGCACGCCTGATACATTATTATTGTTGACAACAGTATTTAATTGCATTTTAATGTGAGCACATGTACATTATTTAATAAAGGAAATGAATGACGGGAATCTTATGAATTTAAATAATTTTTTTTGTGATTAATTATAATAAATTATATATATTCTTTTGTATACTTGCGATTGACTCAAAAGACGATTTTAGTAGCATAAAATATCTTTATGTTTTGTATTATATATGCATAATACAACTCTTTATTTCTTCATAAGAGTATTCTTAAAATAGAAAGTATTGTTCATGGAAAAGTGAAAGAAACAGTGATGTTATAATGAAGTGTAAATTTATTCATGACGTACGCTAACATCAAGAAGCAAAAAAATATTTTGTACGAATTTGTTTATGATATAGTTTCTAGATAGTTCTCAAAAACTAATATAGTTTACAGTTAATTAGCGAGTGAAACCCAAAAATAGCCAAAATGAGATAGTAAATATAAAACTTATCCACTAATATAATTTAAAATGTAAGAAATATTCATATTTACTATTTTACTTTTGTATTTCATAACTCGGAATGCAATTGGTTGTGAAATAGTTATTTTTTGATACAATTCACAATTAAAATATTTCCGATTGTGAATTAAAAGTTTTTGTTTTCAATTCACAACTAAGAATAGAACTGTGAGTATTCTTAGTTATGAATTAGTATAACTTTTTTTTTATAACTCACAACTCTAGTCTCAATTGTAAATTAATTATTTGAACTATAAATTTACAACATAACAATAGCTTATGTTCGGTTGTGAATGATGATAAAATAAGATCAAATCACAATCTAACAATAGCTTAGTTGTGAATTATGTGTATTTTTTCATAATTCACAACCAATCATTGACTAGGTTGTGAATTATACGATTCTAGCTTATATTCACGATTAGTCTATTTCGAGTTGTTAATTTGATCGCAGAATTAGAATATCAACCATTCAAACATCATAAAATTTCCTAAATTTAAGAACATCATCAACCATTCAAACAAACATCATAAAATTTCCTATTCGAATGCCATAAATTTGTATATAATTCAAACGAAAGAGATTCATTTTTAAGAGCAAAAACTCAAATTTCTGAAAATCAAACATGACGTAATAAGCTACAAACAAAGCACAAAAATCTTGAAAATGGTAAAAGGCCAAATTATAGAGATTCTGGAAACTCATTAGATGATTTCGTCTCTTCAGTTTTCTTTTTCCTATTCCATTCTTCCTCGTACATCCTTAATCTCTCTTCCCATATCTCCTTATCCTTAAGTTCAATGCAGTGCATAAAATAGAATCCGGTGGCTCCCAGTGAGTGCGAGCAGGGCCGCACGGTGTGAGCGCTGGACCAGCTGCGATGGTGGATCTAGGTTGAGTGGCGATGGAGAGTGCAACTATCGGCGGCGCCGTGTGAAGCCGCGAGCGGCGGTAGTTTCAGAAAAGAGAGTGAGAGAGAGAGAAGGAAAAACGCTCGCGGTTTCACAAGAGAGAGATAGAGATAAAGTAGAGAGCGAGAGTTAAATAGCAGAGAATGGAGAAAAAGAGAAGAAGAGGTCTGTAAAGAGAAAATAAAGAGGGAGAGAAAGTGAGAGAATTGTCATGGGAGAAGCACCATAAGCTTCATAACCAATATATAATCTTGTTGTGAATGGTAATAAAATTATTAAACAGTAATTTTGTTTTCCTTTTTTTTCATTCTTCAATATAATAATTGTATATTTTTTGTGTACCAGCGCCGGTGCATGAAATTAAAATTCGTTTGTCGCACTCTACCGTCAATATTTTTGCTTTTCTATTTTTAATTTTCTTTGAAATAATAAATAAATAAAAGTAAATTTACTTTAAAGACGTGTGTTTTGACGATAACATTACATAAGATGAAAATATGTGGCTAACAAAATCAAAGCCTCAAATTGGGATATCTCAAGGCCCAATGGACTTCGAAACATTCCGCCATGACTGTGGTAGTTCATATCCCTTGGAGTTGGATTCTGCCTTCACCTCCACTTCTCAAATTCGAAAATTTATAGCTTTGCAATTTTCACCATCGACGAACTATTCCACATATACAATATATATTTAAGCACACAAATTCCATGTTGATTATTTAAGTATGCAATCTACTTCAATTTCCTCTTCATGGCACACTTGCTGCTACTATCCTGTTCCCACTAATCTCTTCTACCACAATCCCCACCCTCGTATTCCTACCAAGATCACGATCAACTCTAGACCTCGAAATTCCCAATACACAAATCATAACGTTGTCGCACTCACCTCCACGCATAGTTGCAGCAAAGAACAAGAAAGCAAGCCCAAGCATAATCATCAAGAAAACAGCGAGTTCCTGCAGGATTTTTGCTCTTCCGTCGAAAATCAGGAACCCCATTTCGAGGAGGGTGAAAAGGAGCGGGGATTTGGGGCGGATAATCCTTCAGGCATTTCGTCGAACATGGGGTGGGCTGATTTGAAAGCCGCATTAGGGCAGCGGATTAATTTCGAAGGCATCGCTTGCTCCTTTGGGATTTTCTCCAAAGACAAGCAGTTATCGATTCCACAAGTTGGTGTGCCTGATATCAGGTACATTGATTGGGCTGAGCTGAAAAATAGGGGTTTTCAAGGTGTAGTGTTTGATAAGGATAACACTATCACTGTTCCTTATTCTTTGAGCTTGTGGGCGCCTCTTGGGCCTACTATCGAGCAGTGTAAATCTTTGTTCGGCTCGAATATCGCTGTGTTCAGCAACTCTGCGGGTAATTTTTGCTGAAACGGTTTGGGTTTTTGGTTAGGTTTCATTTATTTGAGCTAAGTGTGTTTTTGTTTGCTTAATTTAGTGTATGGTTTTTTTTAGGGTTGTCTGAGTATGACCCTGATGGTAGAAAGGCTGGAGCTCTCGAGGATGCAATAGGCATCAAAGTCATAAGGCATAGTATGTTTTCTCATTCTACTCTCGAAACCTCAATCTCTATAATTCTGCGTATTAATTGGGTTTTAGCATTAAATGATGTGGAAAGGTTGTTGGACCACTTAGTGAGTTTGTTGCTTTTGTTTGTTCAAATTATTCTAGAGGTGAAGAAGCCTGCAGGAACAGCTGAAGAAATTGAAAAGAACTTTGGTTGTGAATCCTCTAGACTTATTATGGTGAGTTCCCATCTTGTAATTGTTTTTTCTTCTCTATCGTGATATTTATTTTAGGCTTCGCTTGAAAATTTGTTGATTATAGTATGTTGGCTATGCAAATGCTAGGTTGGTGATCGGCCTTTCACAGATATTGTTTATGGGAACAGAAATGGTTTTTTCACAATACTGAGTGAACCACTTAGTCATGAAGAAGAGCCTTTGATTGTGAGGCAGGTTGGTCACTTCAAATATTTTATTGTCTGTGCTGCCTAAGAACTCTGATTGGTTGATTTGCAAATTAGTCGAATATATAGAGCTTTAGATATGTCTCTTACTATTAACTTCTCTTTTGGGGCATGGCTGAAATATTACCAAAATCCTACTGAAACCAAATCTTTTTTGTCACTGAAAGCTGAGATATTCATGTTAGTGGAGCCATGATGGCTGTGGTTTTGGTAACTTTTTGGCAGCAGATTGATTGCTAACCTATATCATGCCCAAAGGTTGAAATGCCTATGGTCTCATTTTCCTTACTTGATCAGACCACAAAATTTTGGGCCTTTGGGCATGCCTGCTCTGAAGTCTTATTGGCCACTTGAAGGATATAAAAACTAGGATCCGTAAAGTTATCGTGCAGATTGCATAACATTAAGGATGGGGAGACTGCTTGTAACTTAGGGGCAGGTGGATGTTCAAAGCGAAATATTATTATAACTTCACTTCTCTTGTACAGTTGTACATTGTCAAAGTAAAAAGTGAAATTGAATTTAGGTTTATTATCTGTTTTTTCACTCTTATTCTCTCCCTGTCTCGAGTGGGTTTTGGAATGAATCAACTGACAGAAAATTGAAAAATGAAAAGACACATTCACACGCACAGACACATAGTCTATCTCGCTTGCACTAAGCTTGAAGGTTATCCCCTTTTTCATGTATTGCTTCATGCTGCTTGCTTTTCAAAATCTTTATGTTGTGAAATTTGTTGACGAAAGGAATTACGCAGGTGAGGCTGCTTGAAGTGGCCCTTATTAAACGATGGTCCAAAAAGGGTATAATGCCTATCAGTCACAAGCTATTCCCGGATCCAGCAAAGTGTGTTAAGGATGTACCCATCTGAAAATTCTCATTAATAATGAATAAAAAGACCATTCATTCTTTATAATATTATTCTTTTTTTTTTTTTCGTTTTTGAAAAATTATTTTCTGAGTTGGAAGGACTTGGGAAAATTGTCAAAAATCAGCTATGCACTTGAAGGACCTAGGTTGATGTCACACACAGTTGCTAAAAAACCAACTTAATGTCATAAACCTTGCACTTTTGGGTTTTCTTTATTAGAACTTGTTATCAATTAAGAGTGTTTTTAGAATGATAATGAAATACATCAATAGTGCTTATTTACCCATAACATAGTAACTTCTGCTGTATTTAAATGTTGAGGCATATCTAACTTTTGAGTAGGTTGACGGTTGACCCGTTACATCGCCATGTATCCTTCTATTTCTTTGGTGTTACTCGTGAGTAATTGGAAGAGAATATTATCAAATTTTGCTATATTTGTTAGTGGTGTTGGAAATTTTCTTTGTTTGCAATATTTCTCAGATTATTGCATGAGTGTATTTGTTCATGAATTGAACCATATCATATGTGGTTTTACACTCTCAACATGCCACCTCATAGCAGACTCATGAGGGAAACGACCAAGAGCTTGAAAAATATAGCACTTGATGTTGCTTCTTTCTTCTTGCTGAATAGCTTAATTATTCTCCCACTCCAGGTTGTAATTGGTCTCTTTGGACCTTTCCCTTCCTCTTTCTTGTTGCCCTTCTTTCAAGTCGTGTTTTGCTTAAGATACCAAATGTCTTTGTGAAAGTGGATTGAATAACATTATATGCTTACTTGTTAGGAAAAGTTGGATGGGACTTATGCTTGAAAGTTGTTGATTTAAGTATGATGGTTGATATGGTTTAGAATATCATGTTACTTGTAAGTTTTAAACTCAGCTATCTCACCTAAAGTGAAGTCGTGTTTTTGTATTTCTCTAAGATCACACTGCACGGTTGGTTTCATGTGTTTACGCGCTGGGGAATGAAATCGATCTTAGACCTTACAAGAATAGCAGGAGCAACTCAATCTTTCTTTCTTTCATAGTTTGTAAATCTGTTGATTCCTCCTCTGCCAAGTCTTGTGTAATTTGGTACTGCCCTTTTTATTCTTGTATAGTTTGGTAGTGCCATTTCTCTTGTCTGTATTTCCAGTTCATCTTCTAATAACGATCATCGATATTTACTGGGGATTGATTATTCTTCCCTTTTGTTATTTATTTTGAGGAAAGGTAGCTGGGCATGATGTCAACATTTATTCCTGTGCTTCAAATTACACCTTATGGCTTATAAAAATCAACACAAAATTGAATTTCTTAAATCCCAAATAGATTGAGATTGAGATTGATGTTGCGAAATATGACTGATATGAACAGACATAGATCTAAAAGTAATTTTTTAATCACATATGTAAGGGTTCTTGAAAGTTGAGTGAGTGAGCACGCCATTCTCAATATGGATCAACCCAAAATAATATTTATGAGTAGATCCTATTTTTTATGAAATACGATTTCTTTCATTATTTTCTTCAGCTTTACATAGATGAGAATTATGGGACCATCACAGGCTGGATAATTAAAGCCAATGTTATTGACCTCGTGATTATGGCTTATTACTTCGACGACAACAACTTGTGTGAGTTATGTTTCACAAGAAAAGTGTTCCTATGTATAAAAGTTACTGTATTAAAAGTAATTATTTTTATGATTAAAAGTGATTATTGCTATTATCAAAAGTAACTATTATTATGAATAAAATTGATTGTTGTTATAAATAAAAATGATAATGTGTTTCAAATAAAAAGTGACAGTTATAAAAGTAATAGTTATTCTTAATAAAAGTTACTGTTTAAAAAAAAAAGAAGTAACTAGGCTGGATCAGGGCGGATCGGACTTGTGCGCATGGTGCACAGAGTGAAACTCTATTACTTCTCATTGGAGGCCCCTCCCCTACAATTTGGATCGATTATTGATCGATCAATAAAGGATTCATTGTTGAAAATAACATTATACACCAATTTAAAAATCTTGCAATTACAACATCCCCAATATCAATAAAAAAAATTTGTATCATAGGTAAAACAAGGGTTATAAATGAGCTTATACTTGAATTTCTACTTGATAGAAATTTGTTCGAGTGTGTTATTTAAATCTTTAAACTAACCAAATTGAGCTGGCGGTACTGCTCATTAACTTGCGAACAAGCTCCTTAAGTGATTTAACTTAGAAAAAAAATATTAATGGTGAAAAACTCCTCATTCTATAATATAACTAAACATATTTGTATTAATTCTTCAACTAAGCTTATTTGTCAAATAAAATTCTAATATAAAAAAAGAGGGTGGTGAGTCAAATACATTGATTATAGTTCGATAAAAGGAAGCGATATAGGTAGGGGCTCCAAAATTTACAATTTGCTTATGTACCTCAGCTCTATCTTAGAAATAAGACCTAAAGGTCTATATTATTGTTCAACTCAAAAAGAAAAAAAAAATATAAGAAATTTATAAAATTTGAGGGCAGTGGCAGATGACCAAGTTTATAGGAATGGTACAATCAAATCAAATTGAAGCCCTAATCCAGATGAAGACAATTCAAATGGTAATTACTAATTAGAGCTTATATTAGACAATTAAATAGATAGACATAACTGTCATTTACATCTAAATACATGAAATTTTACGCTGAAATTCTTAATTATATGAAGCACGATACTAAATTCTACTAATCATTGTAGAATTCATTTCGTCACGTGGGGCAACCTAATCCCTTTTTGTAGGTTTTGATGAGCAATTAAAAAATGATTTAGACGTTTAAGGATTAAAATGTTCCCCAAATAGATGTAATTCATGTGTGAAAACTCATAATCATTACATCCATTATTGAGAATTGGTCCCTTTTTAAACTTTTAAAAACTTTGTTTATTACATAATCTTCTAAGTTATAAAATTTACATGTATTATAAATAGTTTTATTTTATAAAATTTGATTTGATCTATTATATCCATGTTATATAGTTAATTAAAGAGCAATATAATATAACATATTGCATTATTAATAATGCAATATGTTATATTATATTTATTTATTATTACTATTACAAATTGTGTATACTTATAAATTTAGATGTAACTACAGTATTCTTAATTACTTTAATTTTAAGAATCATTCAATAATTTACATATATATATATAGAATATTATTTTTAAAATTCAGAAGTATTACATATACAACCGCATATACCATTTAGTCAGTACCTTGCAAAGATTGGAAAAAAAAAAACTCTACTTAAAACAACGTAAGATGACTACAAAAATATTCCAAACAAGAGAGACTCAAGACATTAATTTTTGAAGCTGATCGATCATGACTTCAAATTTCAAAAATCACTTGGCACTTGGCACGTGTGTGTGTGACTTGTGTGCGCGCGCGCGAGAGAGAGAGGGGGGAGGGGACGTCGACTATCTTAATTGTTAACCATCGTTATCTACAGGGAGACAAACTTGTTGAACCTTAAACATCATTTTCAACAAAAGGGTAATACATATTATGAAATTTAATACTCAATTAATCTGAATTAAATCAACAAACTTGAAGCGTTAAACCGTGTGTGTATGAGAGAGGTGAGAGAGAGCTCTTTATATTGGGCATCATTATCAACGTACGTGCATTAAATAAATTGAATTCACCATTTACTTCTCTGAAAATAAACCAACAGATTTCTCTGAAAATAAACCAACAAATTATTAAATGATTTTATACGCTAATAAAACTTTGAATAATAAGCAACGACAACACAATTAAAGCCCACAGCAGCAACACCTTACCCCAAGCATGTTATTGCATAGATAGCTCAATACAATCAAGATTCAAAACCTCATCTCTCTATCTCTCTCTCTCTCTCTCTCTCTCTCTCTCTCTCTCACACACACACA
>JAYDZE010008770.1:0-10536 GCA_034509125.1 Monilaria moniliformis
TGTATGCTTCGTTTTTTAGTTAATGTAATTTAGGATTTCCAATTAAGCAATTTCAAATTTTTATTAAGTAACTTTCGGATTTCTTGTCTTTATTTTACAAATAAGTTAATTAAAATAACTAACTGAAATTGATGCATTAAAAAAATGATAAAATGATAAGAAATGAGTTGGGGCTGATTTGGGGCTGAATTTTTGGGGTTGGGATAATGGTGTTGTGGCTGAAAAGTAAAATGCTGACGTGGCAGCCAAAAATTGAGTTGTGGCTGAATTTTTTGAGGCTGAGATAAGTATGGCCTAAGGAACGATATCCAGAAATGAAACTTAGATTTTTTCTTCAGAAAAAAAATTAAAAGAATAAAATGAAATAAAATAAGATGCTTTTACCAAAATTAACTCTATAATAAAACACTAGGATTCCTCAGAGGTATACGCTAAACCGTCATTTCGCGGTACACGTACAAACGCAGCCATTGGCAAACAGACACTCCAATATCTGGAAGATCATCGAATTTTCGCATAGGGTTTTGAGATTATTCACTGCGAATTGCAAAACTGATGCACTTTCTCGCACCTATTTATGCGTGTTTGTGCGTCTGGAGTGAGGCTGAGCTTCAGTCCTGGGGAGTGAAAGCTGCGGATTTAACAACTGTTCTTGCATCGGTTGGGTAAGGAAACTGTTTCGAATGGAGATTGATTCGCCGCCGGGATCCGCCGCCGTGTCGCACTCTGATCTCCTTATTCAGGTTGGTACTTCGCCTGGTATTGAAAAATTCGGCGCGCTCGGTGTTTTGTGACGACCGTTTTAGTGATTGGTGTCTGTGCGCCAGCTGAACTGTAACTGGTTATTGGGTCTTGAAGGATTTGGTGTTTTTTCTTGGAGAGAAGTTTGAGCTCCCTTTGTACTTGAATATGATTAGAATACGAGAATTATTCCTAAATGTAATGTTTTTTCAAGGAGAACCCTAGGTCTTTGTGATGAACTTCAAGATTGAATTTTCCATCTGAGGGATTGTGTTACTTGTGAAAATTCAGGTTGTGCTTGCATTTATTTATGGACTTAGGTGTTTTCTGTTTGTGCTAAAGTGAGACTCGAATTTGGAATAAATTGTTAAATAGTATGAATGGTTTTTTGCATGATCTATTTACAAGTCTAAATTGTTAGTATTTATTTTGAAAGATTACTGTTTAGTTCTTTTTAGGGAAGCTCCTTTTTGCTCTGAAATATGTAGAGCTCAATGTGAATTCCTCACTCTATATATGAATTCTTTATTCTTTATTCCAGAGGCTTTCTCAGCTGGTTATTCCTAGGGACAAACTGAACCAAGGACCACGTGGCATGGTTGAATTTGCAAGGAGTAACAGATCCCTTGTAGGAGAGTTGGTTTCCGCTATATTGCCAGCTGAAGAGGAGGAGGTGGATGAAGATGCATTTCACGAGAGTGTGATTTGGTTGCAGTGGTTGATGTTTGAAGATGAGCCGGAAGTGGCACTGGAGCAGCTGGCCAAAATGAGTGATAATGAGCGAGGTGTTTGTGGGGCTGTTTGGGGGAATAATGATATTGCATATCGCTGCCGGACATGTGAGCATGACCCAACTTGTGCGATTTGTGTTCCTTGCTTTGAGAATGGAAACCACAAGGACCACGACTACTCTGTCATATATACTGGTGGAGGGTGCTGTGATTGTGGGGACGTTACTGCATGGAAACGTGAAGGATTTTGTTCAAAGCACAAAGGAGCAGAGCAGATTCAACCACTTCCCAAGCATGTTGCAGAATCAGTGGGGCCTGTCCTGGATTCTTTACTTAGTTACTGGAAAGAAAAATTACTTTCTGCAAGAAATGTCTCTGAAGAGAGTCCTGGAGTGGTTGGTCATGCTGCTGAAAAGTGTGCAGAGGAGCTGACCTCCAGTGTGGTGGGGATGCTTTTGGATTTCTGTAAACACAGTGAAAGTTTGCTAAGTTTTATTTCTCAGAGAGTCTATTCTTCAGCAGGTTTATTGGATGTGCTGCTGAGGGCTGAGAGGTTCATGAACACTAGTGTTGTTGGGAAGCTCCAAGAGCTACTTCTCAAAATGTTGGGGGAACCAATATTCAAATATGAATTTGCTAAAGCTTTTGTACTCTATTACCCAAGTATTGTAACTGCAGCCATAAATGAGGGCACTGACACTGCTTTCAAAAAATATCCACTTCTGTCGACATTCTCTGTCCAAATTTTGACTGTACCAACTCTAACCCCACGTCTTGTAGAGGAAATGAATCTGCTAGGTATGCTATTGCAATGTTTGGGAAGTATATTCACTTATTGCTCTGGAGAAGATGGAAAACTGCTGGTATGCTCACTTGTGCTTATATTATTCTGAACTGTATAGATGAAATTCTAAGAACTATGCAAGCTTTCCTTTTACCACGTTTTCTGTTGTTTGCTACGGTGATTGCTTATCATATTGAAGATACGTGAAATATTGCAAATAAAAGAGACGTAGGATCATGATAATCTAAACATTTGTATCATATAATTCATGATTGGTTCTCTACATCTTGGTGATGATCAGGAAATCTACTGTAAAATGAAGTATGACCTTATAGATTACAATTAGTATGAATTTTGGAGTTACAAGCTATTTGAAGCTTTTCTGGAGATAGTGATGGTCTTCAACTTGGCTTTTTGATTGAATTCCATCATGTGTCTTGTAACATTCACTATCATGTTGCCATTTTTACATCCCTAGGTGAAACATCTCAGTTGAAATGATTGATACTGCTGTTGCAGATAGTTATTATGTTCTAAATTGTTGCAATGATCTTTGCTGCCTGTGCTTCATTAATTTAGTATGTGAAGTGATTTATGACATTGTAACTTTGTGAAATATGCTGTTCTGCTATCACTCATTTTGTTTGCCCATATAGCGACCAACGACCGTTGTTTGTTATTCCTGTGGTGTGCAGTGGCGGATTATTAGTTATTTCTTGTTCTTTCTATTATTGTTTCTTATTAGGCTTTTGTTTCAGATGGAGTTGAGTCCGGTTGTGCATGGGCTTAAGTAGTTAGTGTTTTGTTATAAATAGCACATCATTGAGCTTGTTAATTTTCAGAGTATGCGGATGGTTGTATTCTTAAATAGCACATCAAGAATACTACCATCCGCATACTTGTATTGATAGTGCCATCACATGTATTTTTTACCTTGTGTTCAGATGAAGCATGTGACCTCTATGGCTATGTTTAAATTATACCTTTTCCCATCTGTATGGGAATCGAAAAGGCCGGTTTCCTTATAATCTTGGAAAATCATCTTGTCATAATGTAAAGATGAATATTTTATTTGACCTCCGCTTAAATAATTTGTTGTCCTGAGAGAATTTAATGGTGATGGAAACACATGGGTTAGTAATTTTCTGTTGATTCGCAATTGCTCCTGTCTGAATTTGTTAGGTCAGGCCTTCTATGATCTAACACAGATCGCTAACCAGGTTGAAATATTTAGTGGACAGATGTTGAGCGAAAATTAAGAATTATTAAGTCCTAGACAATCATAAACTATTTTGATTATGGAGAAATAGTAATGATCACCCTGCTTATGTTTTCACACTAGCTGAATGAAATGACTAAATTAATGGCATGGCTCAATCTGTAGTCTAGTTTCTATTGCAATTAAAGTACGCGGATGGTAATATTATTGAATCTTTGTCCTGATACTCGAGTTCATTGAGATAGGAAATGTTTAAATGCAGCTGTTTTGCAGGTTACGAAGTGGGCACATCTATATGAGACTACTCTTCGCGTGGTTGAAGATATTAGATTTGTCATGAGCCATTCTGCTGTACCCAAATATCTGTGCCAGTGTAGACGAGATCTGGTTAGAGCTTGGATGAGACTCTTGGCTTCTGTGCAAGGGATGAACACTCAAAAGAGAGAGACAGGCAGTCACGTAGAAGATGAAAACGAGAATGTTCATTTGCCTTTCGTTTTATGTCATTCCATATCTAACATTCTTTCTCTTCAAGTGGCTGGGGCCTTCTCAATCAGTGTTAATGATGATACTAGTGATGAAACTTTTATCAGCATGTATAAACAAGATCATGAAGACCAAGACAGCCCGAGACATGCCAAAGTAGGAAGGCTATCTCAAGAAAGCTCTGTCAGTAGTACTACGGGAAAGGGTGCAGTCGACCATGAGGTCAAGACTGCTGATAGTTTTCCTGTCCCATCATCTGCATTGTGGTTAGTATATGAGTGCTTGAGATCTCTCGAGAGTTGGCTGGGACTGGACAACACATTGCGTCCTCTCAGTGCCTTGTCTCTGAAGACAAGTGATGGGTCTATCAGTAACTTTTTGGCTTTAAAAAGAACTCTCTCTAGGTTCAGAAGAGGCAGATACATATTTAAATCATCCACTTCATCAGGTAGTAATCCTACCAATTTAAATGAGGCTCTTAGCAAATAATATGTTTTCACCATCTCATGGTGGCTTGAATCTTGGTGTAGGGTCTGAGAGTGGCCAGCCTGTGGGACAAATAGGTAATGGTGGTACTGATGTGAACATCATCGAAGGAGAGAGCACATCCGAACCAGAAGGACTGCGAGTTCTGAGTTTATCAGATTGGCCTGACATCACATATGATGTTGGATCACAGGAAATATCTGTACACATTCCGTTGCACCGGCTTCTTTCGATGGTTTTGTGGAGGGCACTTAAAGAATGTTTCAGTGAATCTGGACCGTTGCATGTCGTGAGTACTGGTTCTGCTTCTGCAGATCACTCATTTGTCAGACATGATGATTTCCTTTGCCAGATTCTGGATGGGTCCCACCCTTGTGGGTTTTCTGCTTTTGTCATGGAGCATCCTCTGCGAATAAGGGTGTTCTGTGCACAGGTTCATGCTGGAATGTGGCGCAGAAATGGGGATGCTCCCATATTATTTAGTGAGTGGTACCGTTCAGTCCGCTGGTATGTATTCCCTCAATTGGTGGCATTACTGATAATAATTTTCTCTCTGCTTTTTCATGATCCGGGAATTGCTTACTCCCTTTGGTTTCCTAATGCAGGTCCGAGCAAGGTCAAGAACTTGATCTCTTCTTGCTACAGTGTTGTGCTGCTTTAGCTCCACCAGATCTTTATGTCCAGAGAATCCTCGAACGTTTTGGGCTATCAAACTATCTAACTCTTAATACTGATCAGTCTAGTGAGTATGTAGTTTCTTCTTGAACTTGTTCTTCTGTACAATTTTAGATTGAGAACGATCTTCTATCATCTCATATTAAGCCTTGCAACAAGTTGGTATAAGTGCTGCATCTAATGTATCTTCTGCTATTGTTTTATCGAAAACAAAGATATATGCTTCTCACCTTATCTTAGTATTTCTTGAAATTCCTAAGCACATATTTGGAGATTATGCTTGCTTAAGAAGTGGTAAATCACTATAAACAACACTTTATGCTACAAATTCAATCTATTATGAGTCTGTGATTGAAAAAATTATCTACTTAATATATGGATGCTGTTGCATGAAATGATCTGCTTAAGATGGGCTGAAGATGTATTTTATGTTCAAGTATAAAGCTTGAATTAGGGAAGAGCTCATGTCTACATACACAACATACCAGGCGCTGATGTCCGAAACTATTGGGAGATATCCTATTTCACACAACATTCCTATATTGTCTTCTTCATATGTTAATAAGCAGTTGCATTTACCTTGACATTATTTGTAGAATGAAAAATGTATTTAAGCAGTGGTGTTTTCCAGTTGATATTGATTAACCCTAGCTCCGTGGTTCACCCAGTTTCTGATAATTTCATGCTTGTACATTCTACTATTTTGTATCCCTGCCCCCCTTGTAGGCTCGCACAATTCTAGATAATTCATGCTTGTATATTCCATTATTTTATATCATAGGCCTCATAGTGGGTTTAAATCATGGAAATATCTTTGCAATTTAATTTTCAGGCATGAACCGATCCTAGTTGCTGAAATGCTTACTCTTCTGATACAAATTGTGAAAGAGCGAAGGTTTTGTGGGCTAACAACTGCAGAGTGCTTGCAAAGAGAGTTGGTATACAAACTCGCTATTGGAGATGCTACTCGTAGTCAGCTTGTCAAGTCTCTTCCTCAAGATATTTCAAAAGTTGACGAACTTCAAGAAGTGTTGGATAGAGTTGCAGAATATTCCCACCCATCTGGCATGACACAGGTATGAGATTGAAATATCACGACTGTCATTGGTATAAAGTACAATGCAGTTGTGTTGACTTTTGGTTATTTCAGGGCATGTATAAACTAAGGTCGTCGTACTGGAAGGACCTTGATTTATATCATCCTCGCTGGAACTTGAGGGATCAACAAGCAGCAGAAGAGAGATACTTGTGGTTTTGTAATGTTTCGGCGTTGTCCACTCAACTTCCTAGATGGACAAAAATTTATCCACCTCTCAGAGGCATAGCTAAAATAGCTACCTGTAAGACACTCCTCCAAATTGTTCGTGCAGTTCTGTTTTATGGTGCTTTCTCAGACAAGCTTGCTACCCCACGTGCTCCGGATGATGTCCTTTTAACTGCATTGCATTTGTTGGCCCTTGCACTGGATGTCTGTCGATTACAGAGAGAATTGGGTGACCCATTTTGTTATGTGGGTGACATCATTCCAGTTTTGGCTTTTGCAAGTGAAGAAATACCTACTAGCAAATATGGTGATCAGAGCTTGTTGTCACTCCTTGTCATTTTGATGCGGATGCATGAGAAAGAAAATGCACAAAACTTCATGGAAGCTGGCAATTTTAATCTGTCATCCGTAGTTATGGGTTTAATCAAGGCCTTTGTGGCACTTGAACCAGCATGCATGACCAAATTGCAGAAACTTGCACCACAGTTAGCTAATCAATTCTCAAAATCTATTTCAAATGATAATGCTAGAGACATGGATTTATCAGATGATAGTGAAAAGCGCAAAGCAAAGTCTCGTGAGAGACAAGCTGCTATAATGGTAAGACATTTTATTTTTGTTTTTGATGTATTACTTAAAGCTATGAGGCAGCTAATTTAATAGTCAGAGAATTGATTGACTGTTTACATAGAGGAATGATCTACTATGCTTATTGGGTAATATGGAAAGTTCTTCTGTGCACCTTTATGGAGTCTTTTGGTATTTGAAAACACCACGGCTTATCTCAGCTGATGCGTAAGTACACTTAGGAAATTGAAGTTTAAAGATTATTTGCTCTAACTCGTGTCTCTTTCATCTTTGTGGTAACTGTGTCTAATATCTTATGGCTGCTTAGTTGGTGCTTATTGTTTGGTTGGTTTTAAGAAAGTTGAGAATGAGTTTTTCAGAATGACATTGTAGGACTTCACTTGTCTAGCCACAAAAGTCCTCCAATGATTTTTTTATTACAATCATTAGTCTTTATATTTGTTTTTAATGCTTTTATGTTAAGTAGCAGAATTTGCACTTTCTGATGCTCATCATACCTAAAATTGGTACAGGAAAAGATGAGAGCCCAACAATCCAAGTTTCTGGAGAGCTTTGATTCCACCAAAGATGATGAGATGGAAGATGGCAACCCTGAGCAAGAAGCATGTGATTCTGAAGTCAGTAATGACCAGGAGTCCGCTCAAGTAACTTGCTCCCTATGCCATGATCCTAAGTCTAGGAATCCAGTATCATACTTGGTTCTTCTCCAAGTAAGTGAATGTTTCTGATGTTATTTTTGTCATAGAGATTCTAATTGATGTCTTATGGTACTTGTATCAGCGCACGCCAACTAACCTTAAGCTGCTAAGCATTAAATAAATCTAGCATGATGTCATTCTGACTCTATGTCTCTTTGGAATGAAGAAATCCAGGCTATTGAGTTTTGTTGAATGTGGGCCCCCTTCATGGGATCGAGTTAGCCGGTCTGGTAAAGAGCTTGTCTTAGATAATAAGACCCCAAGCAATGATTTATCACAAAGCAGTGTCCCTGATAGCTCAGAGGTCTCATTGTCTCAGTTTGAAAATTTGGTTCAGAGTGCTCTAAATGATTTTGCTTCTACCGGACGACCCCAGGAAGTGAATGCTTTTACGGAGTATGTCAAAGCTCGATTCCCTACCATTAAGAATATTCAACTACCTTCTGTTTTGAAGGACACAAGGGAGAGGAAAACATCCTCTTTCGAGACATTGGAACAGGAGATGTATCTGTCAATAAGGAGGTTCCAATCCAGTACAAATGGTTCAGATTCTCACAAAGAGAAAGGAAATTGTTCAACCACTGGAAGCAGCAGCAAAAGAAGCGGCAGTGCTGAATCTCTTCTGCTTGGTAAATACATGGCTGGTATCCCTAAAGAGCCACGAGATAACCCTTTGGCTTCACAGAAAGGCTCTTGCAGTGATTGGATGAAATTGAAATCCGGCATACTGCATCCCAGATATGATAACTTTGGTCCAAGTGGTGCTGATGGAATTTATGTTTCTTCATGCGGACATGCTGTGCATCAAGGATGTCTGGATCGCTATTTATCATCGCTAAGGGAGAGGTAGACCTATCTGATCCCCACTTCTTCCCCTCTTTTCAGTGATGAAACAAGCACCTCTTTCCTTTATTATTGACAGATCGCTGAGAGGGTTAACTTGAAAGAAATTGATGAATTAGGCATGTTAAAAGCCTGTTATTTTCTCAGATTTTGTCACCCCATTCATTGGGATAAGATTGAATCATCGCTTTTAGTGTATATGGAAGAGCAAATTTCACGGTAGTACTAGTAAATCACCTCTTACCCTATTTTGGATCAATCATATGTAATAGGAAATACCTGATACAACAATACAAATGAAGGATAAAATATTAATCTGCATTATGAACAATTGTAGCTTTTGTCTCAATTGCATGAGCTTAACTTGTTATGGATTAGAATAATGATTTATTACCAAATCACATCTGGTTTTCATATCTTTCTCTGACATTAATTTTGGATGTGATATGTTACTTTTCACATCAACACTGACAGTCTATGGGGATATAGAAAATTCATTAATTCTTGTACATAACTTTAGGTTGATGAGCATCTTTCATGCATATGTTCTAATCTCCTTTGCTGGAGTGCCAAAAATATTTGCCTGTTACCAGATTTGGCTTATTACTTTTTCGAAGTGCCTTCTGGTGGTAGTTGAAGGTTAATATTATATTGCAATGTAATAGGTCATTAGTCTTGTTTCATGCTCTCATGCTGATAGTGAATCGCTGCTTGAAAACCAAAAGCCAGACTCTTCATCCTAGGTCTTGAATAGCTTCTTAGAAAGTGCCAATTTGTTAATGTTTGGTAACAGCAAAAACCTGCTACCATATTTCTTGTATCTTCGACTTTGTTTTTCTCTGAAAAGTTTTTCCAGCCATTCAATCAGGTCATCTTCTCCATTTCTGTATTGAATTGTATGACGGTTGCTTTCTTATTAGTCTATCTGGTTGCTTGGTATTCCAATTTCTTATTCTCTGTCCCTTCTGATTCCCCTCAGATGCATTCCTTGGGATATTATCCTAACCATCATTTACCTTTTCTGTTTCGCTCCTCTTGTGGCCTAGGGAAGTGTAGCTCATTCATTTCCTTCTTGATTGAAGTTTTTCTTTTAACAATTTATCATCAAAATGAGAAGATATGATGTATGCATCATAATCATAATCAAGGTGCACCCTTGCTGGTCTCATATTCCTATGAAATCTATTTATATGCTTTGGATGGGCTTGAATGTCACGGTTCACCAGAAATGTTGTTTTAGACAAGCACATTCACTCTTCTGTCCAGTGTGTTTAAGCTTATCTCTGGTTAATTATTCCTCCTAAGTCTTAATGATTGATCTTTCATTTGGTATCTCCAGTGGTATACATACTTGCCTCTAATAGGAGTGTTTTTAATTTGCTGTCATGTTTTACAGATACGTTAGAAGAATTGTCTTTGAAGGGGGCCACATTGTGGATCCAGATCAGGTAGAGTTTTTCTATTTTCTGAACTTTGGTTGTTGGCAATAAGATGGCTTTGGTAATCTTCTCGTGTTTTGGCAGGGTGAGTTCCTTTGTCCGGTGTGTCGGGGACTTGCTAATTCTGTCTTGCCAGCTTTGCCTGGAGATAAAAGAAGGATGGCTCAGCCGCCTGCTGGTTCAACCATTAATTTTACAGGTGTGAGTAGCCACTTAAAGTTGACCGACATTGGCCATTCTCTTCGCCTCCAAGATGCTTTATCACTCTTACAAACAGCTGCAAGTATTGCTGGAGATCAGGAGAGTCTAAAAGCTGTACCAACACGAAATTTAAAAATAAAGCCAAATCTTGAACCCATCATTCGTTTGTTATGTGCGATGTATTATCCTGGCCAAGATAAGATTTTAGATACTGGTAGGATAAGTCATGCATTGATTCTATGGGACACGCTGAAGTACTCCCTTATCTCAGCTGAAATTGCAGCTCGATCTAGAAAGAATTCGTTGAGTCCAAATTACAGCATTGGTTCTTTGTACAAGGAGCTCCACTCTTCCAGTGGTTTTATCTTATCCTTGCTGTTA
>JAYDZE010008781.1:0-28703 GCA_034509125.1 Monilaria moniliformis
TGTCTACTTTAATTAATTAACAGTCCAACTATAATTAATTAAAGCCCAATATTCTAATCTAGTCCATATATCTTTCACTAACATGGGACTTTGTAGGGTGTGTGTGTATATATATATATAAAATCTATTAAAGCACTAAATCTCAAGCAAACAGGACCACTACACCGCACATAGACGGGACCATCAGATCTTTAGTATTTAATACCTGAAAATAGCTTTTAATTTTTACAATAAAAAATATTTTTATTTAAATTCCTATATATGCAATATACACCACATGTAACTCCAAAAAAAAAAAAAAATCTTTTTTTGGGAGAAAGGTGTGAGTGTTGATGCTGATTCTTCGCAATTTATTTATGCAAGATGATCTTAACTTTTAGACGGCGTTTACTTTAGTGATATGATAAATAGATAAAAGAAGTCCAAATTAATGTACCATTTACTTTGATGAAAGATTAATATCAACTCAACTTGTTTGAACATCGTATGCTTAAAGTACTCAATCATATATTTTATCCATCAACTCAACTTGATGAATGATTTTCCTTTCATTGTAGTCAAACCCATACCTAATATTCGACTAGAATTTAAATGAAAAACAGAGGATATAAATGCTATCCTCCAAAATAAAACATAAAAACATGCTAAAACAGTAATTAGGTGAACAATTAAATACATGCAACATCTATCTTATATCACATTTATTTATCCGTTGGACCTCTCATAATTATCTTATTAATGAGCCCACAATAAAGCCTACTCACTTGTCTTCACACCCATTCATACAAATTTCATAAAGGGGAATTATTCATCTAAACTCAAAAAATTAGACACTAGTTGTGAACTATCTAATCTACGATTATTAATCAAGATTAATCAAAATAGATCTCTATTTTTATTTTAAATATGAATCATCATTAAACCTTTCACTATAACATACAAAGTAAATCCTAATAATCATAAACCACACAATTCATAAAATCTAGAGTTATAAAATGAACCGTAATAACTATGCTCCATATAGTAATAATAATTATTATTATTCTAATAGGTAAAAATTATTATTGTGCGCATGTCTCCGACTCTCAAATATATAATGTTTATTATATTATACAACCACATTTCGATCAAATAAACAAAACGTTCAGAAATAAAAAAATAAAAAAAATTAATGTAGATTAAAACTTCCTTTTGAGGCAAAAGCCCATGAATATAGAAATACATAAATCTCTCCAAAACAAAGACTAGACTATACTAAATATGGCCCAATAATATCGGGCCACAAATCCGGCCCGAAAATGTCAAGATATTTACCTTTCATTTTTCCAAATGTACATACATTGTCGTACACGCTAATATCTCTAAAGCGACTCAAATCACCGTACTTATTAGTCGAAGAGAAAACGTCTCACCAGTTAATATGTTTTTGTTTGTCACCACTTGACTGCTTTAATATTCTTCTTGTTTTTTCACTCCCTACAAAATAAATACAATTTGAGTGTGTATTATGGGTAAACTTTTTGTGTGTCATAGTCCACAAACTATTATAAAAAATGAAATTTCGTAATAAAAATAACTCAAAAACATGATTTTTTATTATTATCTTGAATGCATATATTATATCATACTATATATTGTATAATATGTACTAGTATGGCCAACTAGATATTTAAATATAAGGGAGAATAATTTTTTTCTAATAAAAGTGTATGCATGCCCTGTGATAGTAGTTATGTTTAACATTGTAATATAACAAGTGCTCCAAAGTGTTGCATTACATGTGTAGATGTGCAAATTGCCAACTTTTGTACTAGCTCACTAATTTAGTGCAATTAAACTAGTAAGCCAAACCCTAGCGACAAATATGTGTAATCAACTGTATCAAATTGTTTTATTATATTGTTTTAGCACTTCCATCATCATATATATTGTGATTATTAATTTGTTTTATATGTGGTGTTCGGTTTAATGAATTAGATAAAATTGAGTCTTATGAATGTTGTTCGGTTGGATAGATATGGTCCGATATTTAATTTCAGAACAATACCACATATGATTAATCTTGGCTTATAAGTCTTGATCTTTACTATATAACAAAATTAATTTTGAATAATCTCGAACAAGCTCGCGACAAGTTAATCTTGAACAACTGAATACCCCCATAGTGAACTAGAAAATTGGAATATACTATGGTTAGGTCTCTTTAAATTTTTCTCATGCGACACTCTAATTAGTTAAATATTGGAGTGACAATTATTCTAAAGAAAAATGACGATATCAGGTCTACCCTCATGCGAGTCCATCTCTTTTGGAAGTTAACTTAAGATTTTCTAATTATAACCAGCCATTTAAAATGTTATATATATAGAGAGAGAGAAACATTATGCTATATATTTTATCCGAGCACCATCTGTAAGCATTGATCTCGTTTAATCTACATTAACATTATTTATTTTGTTTTATATATTCAGTTTGATACTAATATCTTAAAATATATTATCGGCATTATTAATTTTATAAATTATTTAAAAATCAAAGCTCAACTTTCATTCTTTTATTCATTTGTTGGAAGTTATAGAGAACACGGACAAATCAAGCTTTGATTTTTATGTAATTAGTAAAATTAATGAAGTCAATAATAATTTTGGAGGTATTAGAATCAAACAAAATATATAAAGCAAAACAAATAATGCCAACATAGATTAAACAAGATTAATGCTCATGGATGGTGCTTACATAATATAAACGCAACCATGTGACAAAATAACATTTTCTCATTGATTTGGAAAATAAGGTTTTACAAATAGAAAACAGCTCGAAAACACGCTTTTCAGTATATACCCTAATGGGTCAGGTTATTGTGTAAATTAATTTAGCCGACCAACTTACCAAGTAACTGATCGACCCACTTACCCAATAATCCGACCCATTAGCCAATTAAATAAGGATTTAGCTATTTAGAACAATCACAATTCACGATCCATTCTCTCCCACCTTCGTTCTCTCTATTTTATTATTTTTTATATATTAATAATATTTTTATTTAATTATTTATCCACCGTCATATCTTGGCATGGAGGTTGTCATAACCCTTGTTGTGGTTTTTTAGTCGACCGTCATAAATCGTCATACGTCATTGACAATATTTAAAAACCAACTATTAAATATATGAAAATATAAACTTTCTTCAAAAGATACATTTACAATAAATTTTACAAATATGAACTATTTTACGTCCGACTATCTCAACAATATCATCTCACTCTACACTATCATAATTTTTAAATTTTAGATACCAACCCACATATAATTTATTGTCGGGGATAGGTCACGATCAATAACATACCTAAATGTCTTTTCATAATTACAATTAAACCCTTTACGCAGGACATTGTATGGATCTGAATTCGGAATTCCTCTATGACGCTTATTTAAGGGGATATAATCCATCATTTATTGGGGTGACCCAGAGCACGAAGTTCTTCCTTTAGAAACCTTGTCTCCATACATTGTCGTTGTAATGAAAAATCCAATTTTTTCTCTTGCTTTTAGAAGTTTGTTGGAAATTTGTCATTCCGGCTATAATGTATAGATACGAGGTTTCTCTTTGCTTTACATGTGAACAACCATTATAATAAAGGCAAATATGTGACAAAATAACTCCTCATATATTTGGAAAATATGGTTTTATGAATACAAATTAGCTCGAAAGAATGTTTTCAGTATATACCATAATGCGTTGGATTATTGAGTAAATTAGGGTTTAACGACCCACTTATCCAATAACTCAACCCATTAGGCAATTAAATAAAGGTTTAGCTATTTAGAACAATCGCGATTCACGATTCATTCTCTCCCACCTTCGTTATCTGCATTTTATATTTCTTATTTTTTACATATTAATAATAATATTATTTAATTATTTATCAACCGTCATATCTTGGCATGGAGTTAGTCATAACCTTTGTTGTGGTTTTTTAGTCGATCGTCATAAATCGTCATACGTCATTTACAATATTTAAAAACCAACCATTAACATATTAAAGTATGAAACTTTCTTCAAAAGAAATATTTGCAATAATTTTTACAAACATGTTCTATTTTATGTCCACCTACATCAACAACGCCATCTCATTTGGCACTATCACAATTTTAAAAATTCAGAAGACCCACCCAAGGATAAGTTCTTGTCGGGGATAGACCATGATCAATGACACACCTAAATGTCTTTGCATAGTTACATCTAAACCCTTTACATGGGCATCATATGGACCTGAATTCGGAACTCCCCCATGACGCCGATTTAAATGGATACAATCAATCATTTCTTTCGGTGAATCATAGCACGAAGTTCTTTCCTTAGAAATTATTTCTCCATACATTTCGTTATGAAGAAAAATACCCAACAAACGTATAAAAACAAGAGAAGAATTAGCTGACAAAAACTTCCATGCGCTCTGACTCATGGTGCGTCGGGTCCGACCAGTTCGCGACCCAAAATTTTATATATATATATATATAGAAGAGGTACAGGGTTCGAAACCCATGTACAACACTTCTGTGTTTTATTTGGTTTTTTCTTTATTTTTCGTATTTTTCTTTATTGTTCGTTTTTCTTCCGTTTTTTTTTGTTTTTTTCTTTTCCAATTTTTTTTTGTTTTTGCAATTTTTTCTTTTTTCATTGTTTTTTATTTTTTCAAGTGATATATATATGAATACAATTAGCATGCGAATTTTTAAATTTAATTAAATTTAATTCACATATGAATTAAATCTAATTTAATTCATATGTGAATTAAATTTATTGAACTTTTAAATTTAATTAAATTTAAAAATTTGCATGCTAATTATATTCATATATATATATATATATATATATATATATATCAAGAAAAAAAGAAAAGAAAAAAATGTAAAAAGTAAAAAAAACAAAAAAAAGTAAAAACAAAATGAATAAAAACAAACAAAAAATGAATAAAACATAAAAAATAAAAAAAAGTTTATGCAAATTAAATTTAATTAAATCTAAAAATTCACTTGCTAATTAAATTCAAAATTCACATACTAATTCAATTCACATATATCAATTAAAAAAATTAACAAAAAAGAAAAAACTGAAAAAATGAAAAAAAATAAACACAGAAACGAAAAAAAGCTTACAAAAAACAAAGAACTCAAAAAATTGGGAAAAGAATGAAAAAATCATAAAAAATCAAAAAAAATGAAAAAGCAAAAAAAAAAGGCAAAAAAAAAAAGAAAAAAAAAAGAAAAAAAGAAAAAGAAAAAATGGGGTGAACAAAATTCGTACACACAACCTCTCATTGTCTACATACAAGTACTACCACTAGGCTACAATTTCCTTTTGTTAATTTACTGACACCAATACTTATATATACATATATATTTTAAAAGAAAAAAAGACAAAATCTTTATGCCTTTGCATCCAACCACTGCGCCACTTTTTGCTTTTGTTATTTTGCTAAGATTTACGTATTTTATTTATTTAGTATAGTGAATAATTTAAAAAAAAAAAAACGGATTGGGTCAAATCCGATTCTTGGCCGGGTTTGACCCGCGCTCACTGTGCGCGCGCGCCACAGGAGCCTGGCTCTTGCTGATATTAGAATTTGAGTCACTGACTTTACTATTTACTTCGTATTTCTTAGCATCCAAAATGTGTTTCTGCATTTTCTACTATGGATGATGTTCTGAATTATTCAAATTTAGAACATGTCTTATTATTAAAAAGGTATGCATTTTTTATTATTCTATTTATTTATTTCGTAAATTACATCCTTATAAATTAATTGTTAATGATGTTTAGACAAATGGTGCTTGGTGGGGAAGGAGCCTTGTCGCATACTTCTCGTGCAATATTAAGGAACAACAAGTAAAATTTTAAACTAGATTCTCATTTTAATTGTTTGCTTTGTCTTATTAGTTATAAAAAGCTAATTTTGCTCTTGTTTTTATACTCTTATTGGACATTTGTTGTCATAGCAACAATGTATGGGGACGTGGTTTCTTTTTGCTTTATAAATAAACAACCATTATAATAAACGCAATCATGTGACAAAATAATATTTTCCCATTGATTTGGAAAATAAGGTTTTACAAATACAAAACAGGTCAAGAACATACTTTTCAGTATATACCTTAGAGGGTTGGGTTATTGTGTAAATTAGGGTTTAGCTGACCCACTTACCCAATAATCGACCCACTTATCCAATAACCCGACCCGTTAGTGATGCATATTTTAGAATAGATATTCCAATTTCAATTGATCATACACTAAGTTATAAAAAGACTCTAAAATTACTCATAACTGCATAACAATATCGAAGATAGTATTTAGGAGTCGAATCCACAGGGATATTAATTGATTGCTTAACAAAAAATAAAAGTAAATAATTATGATGAAGGACTAATGAAGACTAAATTTCAAGAAAATAAAATAATAACAGAAATTAAAATTGTTGCTTAATAAGATGGAGAAGGTTATCCCTATTATGTTTCAGATGATCGACAAAGAAACTCAACTTGAATCAACGTCCTAGTTCAATTTCATGGTATTAAGGATCGTGTTTTTTATTTTTAATTCGATTAACGCTGAACATGTCAAAAGAATTACAGGATTACAATAAGCTAAGCAGGTCTCATAATCCCTATTCATTAATCTAAATACTTGTAGAAGCACAGAAAACCTAGATTAACTATTAAGCATAATCAACACATACATATCCACTTACAAACATGTATCTGAACAATACTAGTTCTAAGGTTTAAGAATTATTCAATAGCTCCTATTTACCAAGTTAAAGAGACATTAGAAAATGGGCACAATTAAACTACTCAATGATGCACCATAAAATAGCTATGCAAAATTAATCTAATAAAACGAAATCAAACCATAAACTCAAACGTAGGACGACAAATCTAAATTAAATTAAGTCTACGATCATCCTTCTACATACTAGGAATAACTTGAGAAACTTAGCCTAGCATCCTAAAATAAAATACGGAAAATAAACTTGAAACCGTGGTGTTCATGGCTATCAAATCGATTATTTCACTATTCTCTTGGATGGTTGATGTTCTTACTTGAATACCTTCTCCATATGGTTTGTTTTCTCTCTTCTCTCTCTTTTGTAAGTGTTGTGTAGCCTCCGGTCCCCTTTTCCCATGAGTTTTGAGGTGTATTTATAGTGGTGGATGGAGATGGGCTAATTTGGGCTCGATTAGATTCCAAATAGGCTTTTGCCCGTAAGTCATCCGGCCGAGTAGGTCTTGGTACTCATGCCACCCCGTCGGGTGGCACTCTCTGGACAACTCGTCAACATTGCACCGGGCAGGGTGCTACTTTATCTGCATCCTACCTGGTCTAGTAGGATCCCTTGGATGTCGCTGAGTGTTACCCGGTCGGGTGACACTATGGTGCCTCATATCGTTTGGTCGGGTGGAATTTTTTGTTTTCACAATCATTATACCCGACTGGGTAGCTCTTGTTCTGCACTTCCACCCGACCGGGTGGAAGTCTTTGGGTTCCTCGGTGGTCTATCCGGCCAAGTACTTCTTGGTATGTGCTTCCACCCGGTCGGGTGGGAGCCTCTGGACTCCACAGTATACCACCCAATCGGGTGCTATGTTGTGCACGTGTTTTACCCGATCGGGTGCTATTTTGGCTCACTATTTCGCCCAAAATTGTACCCTTAGCCCTTCTTTCCCATCATGTCTACATAATCTAAACAAACTCGTTAATCATACCAAAAGACAGATAATTGTTTGTAAAATCAACAAAGAATTATCATAACAAGACAAATCGAGCTACAAACAATACCCGATGACACATAACTTTACGAGTTTATCAGTTAGCCAATTAAATAAGGATTTAGCTATTTTGAACAATCGCAATTCGCGATCCATTCTCTCCTACCTTCTTTCTCTCCATTTTATATTTCTTATTTTTTATATACTAATAATATTATTATTTAATTATTTATCAACCGCCATATATTGGCATGGATGTTGCCATAACCCTTGTTTCGCTTTTTTAGTCGACCGTCATAAAATGTCATACGTCATGGACAATATTTCAAAACCAACTATTAAACATATGAAAGAATTAACTTTCTTCAAAAGATGCATTTGCAATAAATTTTACAAACATGTTCTATTTTATGTCTGCCTATTTTAACAAAACCATCTTACTTGTTACTACACAATTTTTAAATTTTAGATGACCAACCCACAGATGATTTATTGCCGGTAATAGTCCACTATCAATGATATACCTTAATGTCTTTGCATAATTACTATGAAACACATTACGCGGGTCATTATATGGATCCGTATTAGGAACACCTCCAGTACGCTTGTGTAAGTGGATATAATCCATCATTTATGTGAGTGACCCAGAGCACGAAGTTCTTCCTTTAGAAACCATGTCTCCATACATTGTCGTTGTGATGAGAAATCCAATTTTATCTCTTGTTGTTAGACGCTTGTTGGGCATTTGTGGTCACGACAACAATGTATGGAGACAATGTTTCTCTTTGCTTTATAAATGAACAACCATTACAATAAAGACAAATATTTGAAAAAATAACTTCTTCTCATTGATTTGGAAAATAAAACTTTATGAATATAAAGCAGCTCGAAAGCATGCTTTTCATTATATAACCTAATGTGTCAGGTTATTGGGTAAATGATGGTTTAACCTACCTACTTACCCAATACCCGACCCACTTACCCAATAACCCGACCCGTTAGCCAATTAAATAGGGATTTAGCTATTTAGAACAATTGCGATTCGCGATCCATTCTTTCCCACCTATGTTCTCTCCATTTTATATTTCTTATTTTTTTATATATTAATAATATTTTTATTTAATTATTTATCAACCACCATATATTGGCATGAAGGTTGTCATAGCCCTTGTTGCGCTTTTTTAGTCGACCGCCATAAAATGCCATATGTTATGGACAATATTTAAAAACCAACTATTAAACATATGAAAGTATTAACTTTCTTTAAAATATGCATTTACAATAACTTTCTTGGAACCGCTAGACATCAAGTGTGCAGGATCAATAGGCATTTGAAAGGAGGCTGGATTGTTCTGATCGAAAGAGGATAGAATGTTTGCTCTAAGCCACTGTTCAAATTATTTATTGTAACCGCCATAGTGAAATTTGGGGGAAAATAGAATAAATTTAGACTAATGGGAGAATTTGGCAGAAAAATGAGAGAAAATTTGAAGAATTTGAAAAATAAGATGATTTTGAAGTGTGAATGAAGTGGTAGAGAAGTAGGGTACTTATAGGAGAGGAATTTGATAAAAAAAATTCAAATATTATCATTTTTTAATGGTAAAAAAGAAAAAAAATAATGAAATTTTTTTATTAACATTGTTAATTTTTTAACGACGCGCCTGGCCAGCATGCTTTGCACGCCCCACGCGTTTGGTCGAGGCGGCCGCGTGCGTGTCACGCACACATGCGTGAGGCACGCGCAATGTCACGCTAAGTCGTGCCATCACACCGATTTCTCGGCCTCTGATTCGGCTTACCTCCCACGCACGGCGTTACCGTTGTAGATGTCCTTAGTATATACTTATAGTATGATTATAGTATATAATATGAGGTTGCAGTTAAGAAAATAGAGAAGCGCACTAGGCTAACAAGAAATGGGGGAAGTATACACTTATCTCATCCTATTCTAATTGATGCACTAATCAAGGTTACTAAACCACTATGAAAAAAGCCTTACTATCGAGCATCAATCTATGAGTACCATATGTGCTCGCAGATTTGCGAGCATCGAATACTTTGGTGTTCGCTAAACGCTACTTTTTTATTGAAATTATAATATATCTCAAAATTATTTTTCAATATTTAATTGTTCACAGATTTACCAGCAATTTGTCTCCGTCAAATTTCATCTTCCACAGTCAATCATTCCATGAAAAAGTAAAAAAATAAAAAATAATAAAAAAATCTCTGTCTTCCTCTTTACTTTTATCTTTGGAAAATGCCACTGATAGTGCCATTAATTAATCAACTCCTGGTTTCCTTGTCTCATATTATTTGTTTTCACATGAACACATCTTTTCTTGCTGTATTATTTTAACACTCTTTCTTTCCTTAATTCTCAGCATTAAAGGTGTCACTCTGCTCTCTCTCTCTCCCTCCCTCTCTCCCCCTCTCTCTCCTATTTGAATTTGTCCCCTTTTTTTGGTTGCTTGTATTTCGCACCATGGGGCTCATTGACTTGGGCTTAGCTAAATTTCACC
Source organism: Monilaria moniliformis (assembly GCA_034509125.1). NCBI lineage: Eukaryota > Viridiplantae > Streptophyta > Magnoliopsida > Caryophyllales > Aizoaceae > Monilaria > Monilaria moniliformis. The sequence continues at coordinate 10,293 of JAYDZE010008781.1, forward strand.
ATGGTTTTCTCCCACCTTCACCATTACCGTCTTCTTTAGATGTGAGGTCTAAATAGCAAATGTTTCTTCGCATACACATCGGCATTTCTATATTAGAGAGAGAGAGAGAGGGAGAAGTTGTAGGAGTCTTAAGAGGAGTTAGACTTGATAAAGATTGATTTATTTACTTTTTGTGTAGGAAAATTTAGAATAGTTATGCAGTAGTTGTTCAAAGATGCAGTCATTTCTAGCTTTTCCGATTTCTTGATTCATAGGCTTGTAATTGTTGAAGGGGTTTTCATTTAGCTGTTATGAACAGTGCAAGATTTTGAAATTTTATGGTATTTGCAGTTGTGGGACACTCAGATTATTAGAAGAAAAAAGTAGAGAGAGGTGAATTTCAAAAAAGAAAGGCCAACTTGGTTTTTTGTTCTTTTTTGTTCTTTTTCTTCTTCTTTTTTTGGTTTTTTTTTTTTGGTAGTAGGCAGGAACAATCAATAGCAAAAAAGGGTAAAAATGATAACTCCCGGTATCAATTTAGTGATGACTGTGATTGGATTTGGATTGAGCATTATGTTCATAGTGTTTGTGTGCACGAGGCTAATTTGTGCTAGGATACAATTGAGTGCATCACGCAGGTCTCTTGCCAGGGCAAATAGATCTGATCTTAGCAATGTAAGCATTCCTCTTTAACTACTATGCTGCAGTTTATCGCTTCGTTTTTGAATTTTGTTGCAGATTTCATGTTGCCATATTTTGCAAAATCTTGAATCTAATTGTGTTTAGTTAGTTACATCTTGTGCAATTTGAATTAGCCGGCGTGGGAGGGGTTTGAGAGAGCTTTTATGCTGTTCTAGGCTCTTGAAAAAGATTGATGAGTGTTTGAATCGAGTTGCTCCGCTCCATGCTTCTGCACAAGTAGTTTATGATGGTTTGGTTTTGTATGAGGGAATGCCATTTCTTTATGTATAGATACAATGATGTTTTCTGTGCCCTGTATGATTTGTGCTCATCATATTTCAGTCATGATAATGTGAGTTTGTGAATGAGAGAGTTGTTAGTTTCATCATACTTAAGCAAGAGCTATCTTTCTATTTGGATCTTCTTACTCGTTTTATTTGGAGGGAGTTTAATTCTGCTTTGTTGTTGAACAGTTGGAGAGGGGTTTTCATGGTCTTGAGCCTCTAGCACTGGACAACTTTCCTGTGATGAAGTATAGAGAGTTATGCTTGTCCTCGATAGAAAATGCTTGGTAAGTTGATAGTTTGTATGAATGACCATAATACATTTCTAGAAAAGTCATTATATTTTTTTAATCTCTCTATTTCCTCAGTTTGTCTGCTTCAAAGATTCTTGTTGAATGAGTAGCTTTTAGTTTACCCTAAACGTGATTTAACTCACTTGGAACTCTTCATAATTATATTATGTGCCTCCTTATAAATCCTTGATTGCTCAATGTGTGTAGCAGAATACAAAATAGTTGTATCACTGTGTTACTTATTATGTTTCCCGTCCCTAGATATGTGCACTTTTTTAGTAGGCAAACTTTAATGGACATTTTAAGATAGATCTTATCCTCTTTTCTCGACCTTATGTTCTCTTGCTTAATTTTCTGTGTTGGGTGCATTACTTCGTCTGGATTTTTGGCTCCCTGTTTGTTACCTCATCCTACTTAACGACTCACCATTTTAAGTGTTTATCTATTTGCATTCTGCACGATATCCTCAACACGAACCTTGCTTCATTTTTATTCTGTGAAATGTTATAAGTCAAAGTTGGGGCCAACTTATGCTTGGGGTTAAGTTAGCCTTGGTAGAACTGATTGCTTCGCTTACTTTTTGTCGAGTTCTCCTCCTCTGTATATTAAGCCCCAATGGAATGATGGATGTGCACGTGTTGTAGTAGTGAACCTTGTGTGGCTCCCGTATCATCTGGCCTATATATATTGTATATTCATGTTCTAAATGAAGTGTCTTGATATCTTTATTAGTTTCTCAATAATTAGTAGAAAAATGTTTGTAGGAGGTAGTTATAAAACCTTTCATGTTGAAAAACAAATGAAAAACCCTCTACCAAGCATAACACCACGCACCATCCCAAGAAAACCATCTCCATATATAGATAGTGGAAGAAAAGGAAAAAGAACTTCCACTGTTTTCTCCTCCATCAAATTCCCTGTTTTCTCGTATAAATATAAACACTCGTGAAACTAGTAAAGCGAGTAAGGATCGCCAAATTCCTCCAAATGCTGTCCAGATCAACCCCTACATTATCTTTTAGAGTTTGTGACCCAGAGATTGGAAATTGGATATTGGTTTAGGTTATGAAAAGAAATGATAAGCGTAGGTGAGATTGCCATTTTTGTTAAAGGGGAGTCTTTGTTGTATGTGTATGAAGAATTGCCTATATGAGACCCTTCTAATGAATTGATGCCCAAATTTTTTGATTTTTTTCCCCAAATTCGCCCTCTCATCTCTCTTTCCGTGTCTCCGAGTGCTACCAATTAAACATCTCCATATATGAAGTGCGTAGAAATGTAGATCACCTTGGTTGTAAACTTGTAATTCATCGAGACGTAGGTGCATTCACGATTTCCTTGAAGCACATAGTCTAGGCGTGTGTGGCTCTTTGCAAATGCGCCCCTACCATAAAACATGGTTCAAAGTCCGTGCTTGGTATTGTCTCCTAAACTGACCATAGATTTAACAGAATCACCAGATTTGGCCTAACCACGATTTTTACTAGTAATTCTTGTTAATATATATGTAGATTTTTCGACTATTTCTGCAACTGTTTAATTTCTTGGCCAATTTCAGCCAGAGATGCACGGTATGCCTGGCCGACTACCACGAGGAAGACACGCTGTGCGTGCTGCCAGTGTGCGGGCATTCATTCCATGCAACGTGCATTGGGATCTGGCTGCAGCAGCAATCCACGTGTCCTGTTTGTCGGGCTTCTCTGCGCGTGCTTCCAGAGAGGAAGTGGTATATGCAGCCGATGTTCAGCCAAGCAGTGCGGTCTCAGTACCATATGCATTCAGTTAACGCGCACTATTGCCACTGCATGGCAAATGGGAACAGGCCAAGATCTAACGAGCATGTCGAGGAGCCAATCGGAGGGAGATGCAGTCCATGTCAGGCACAGCAACTCAGGCATTGTTCGTGAAAAGAATTGAAAACCAGAGAGCCCGTCGTTGAACCAGTAGTGAGCCAGCGTGCTGGTGTTCGTTTCACTCTTGGCTTTCTGTAAATATGCTGTTGGTTTCTGCTCCCTCTTTTTCCTTATACGAGGAACTTTTTTTTTCTTCATTTGGAAAGCGATATAATATATATAGTTCGTGCTTGTCTTATTAGTTCATTCATAATCCTGTCTCAAATTTCTGCCACAATTATATTTTTCATCTATCATGTTAGCATTTTAAATTTTAGTTACAATAGCAATAATTCAATTACAAAATTTTAGCTACAATTTTACTTTTCTAATTTATTATGTTTTTGTTAATTTGTAATTTTATATATTTATTTATGTTGTGATATTTATAAAATATAATAATTGATTATAACTTCAAAAATAAAATTCTAGAAATTATATAATTGAAATAAAATAAAATTACATAGTTAAAATTAAAACTAAAAATGACAATTTTACTTAAATTAGCCTAAGCACAATTAACCCATTAGCTCAAACTGGCAATATATAAATATATTTAAAACCTAAACTAAGAATAATCCATACCTAAGTCCCATAACAAATAGGCCAAATTAATAATATAAAAATATATATAAAACCTAAATCCTACATTTTTCTATTCAATGCGTCGCTTCTTCACTTAAAAAAAAAAAAAAAAAAAAAAGCTTGGACAAGATTGTAAGACGCGCCGCAGGCCACCGTGTGAGGCACACAAGTTGGCAATTGGACAAGAGGGGATGGTGAGGGCGACGCGCGCATGCCAGCCTTCGCCGCGACGAACGCTGCGAGGGCGGCCGCGGCCACCGCACCCCTCCCCACCCCTACAACCCCGTCCCATTTGCAGCATCCCACCGCACACCGCAAATGCGATTGTGCTGCGGGCGCTCTCAGTCGTAGATCCCTCTCCTCATCTTTCTCCCTAAGGTAAGGTTTTGCTCATACGTCCCAAGTACTGGAAGGTACACAGAACCTATTACTTCATTTTGGATTAATTGTAGGAACGAATAAGACGTCTAAAAAGCCTCAATTTTATTGTTGAGATTATACTACTTCGGAATTCCCATAACTAATCCTTCGTTTTCCCATGTTCGTCATAAATGTGCAATAAAGAGTGTCTATTTTTTATTTTTTAAACATTTCTCTTTATTTACCAAAGGCTAATTATTTAATCTCCTATTTGCTCTTGATGAGATACATTCTTCATTTACCAAACACGCCCCACATTCATAAAACATAGTTCATTTTTGTCATTATGGTATATCCACAACAAATAATCTCTTCTATTTATAAACAATACCTCACAATATATTACCATCAATATATCAATTTATTTATTATTTTTATTTCATAATCCACTACTTTCTTCACTCACAATATATTTTTTAATCATTACTAATACTAGCTTTAAGTGGACCATTTTTCCACTCACAATACTCAAACCACTTTTAGTAAACTTGCGCTCCTTTAAGCCTATTTTAATGGACGGATAAAGTATTTATCTATCATTTTATTTAAAAATTGTACTATTTTCAATATTGTATACTCTTAGTCAACGGTGGAATAAGTTTTATCAATTTGATGGTAAGTATATATTGGAGTCAATTAAATTCTTGAATATCTAAAAATAATAATCACTTGGTATAAGTGGTGTAGATTAGCAACGTCATTTGAAAAATGTAATCTTCAATAGTAGATAGAAACCAAGAGCTTCAAAACATAAATACCAAATAATTAATGATCAATTGAAGAGTTTATTATCCAACGATCCGTCTCTATCCACGTGGCACGATCCTTGCCCTCAAACTGTTCTTCATGACGACCGTAAACTCGAGCTTCTCAGTAAGATCCACTTCGTTCCTATCCGGGTAAGCCGACCACTGGAACTCCTGCACCATCCGGGCCAGCATGAGGTTGACATGCACCGTCGCCATCCCCAACCCGGGGCAGATCCGCCGCCCCACTCCGAACGGCATCATCTTCACACCCGTCACGCCTGTTATATCCGCCTCCTCCCGCCCCGTGAAGAACCGATCCGGGTCGAATCTATCCGGGTTGGCCCACACCTTCGGATCCTCCGCGATCCCCGCCGAGAAGAACTCCACGCTCGCCGTCGTCGGGATGTCGTACCCGCCCAGCCTCGTCGGCTCCGTCACCGCGTGAGTCAGGGCGAAGTACGTCGGCGGGTGCTTCCGCAGCAGCTCCTTCACCACCGCGTTCAGGTACGGCATCCTCTCCACGTCCTTCTCGTCCACCTTCTTCTCCCCCACCGTCGCCCGGATCTCGTCGGAGAGGCGAGATTGAATCGTAGGGTTCTCGATCAGCCGCGCCACCGCCCACTCGACCGCTGTGGCGGTGGTGTCGGTGCCGCCGTTGAGGAACTCGGAGCAGAGCGTGACGAGCTCCGCATTCGTCGGTGCCGACTTCCGCCCTTCCACCTTGAGGTCGAAGAGCGTGTCGAGGTACGCGAACGAATTAGCAGCGCCGTGTAATTTGCTCCACTCTTGCCGCCTTTTCTCGATTAGGGGAACTAGGGTTTCGATCTGCTTCTTCCTCACCTCTTGAACTTTTCTCCTCTGTTTGGAGAAGAATGGGCTGAGAATTGGAAGGAAATCGTCCATTCTCGGATCGAGAACGATGAGGACGGATTTCATCATGTCGTCGACGGATTGGATGGTATTCTCATCCATATCAACGCCGAAGCACATATCCAGCAGAATGCAGAAGACGGCGAACCTGGCGTTTCTGAGAACCCAGACGGCACCGTCGTTGGCGGCGGCCTCGGCGGAGAGGCGGTCGACGAGCCTGTCCATGGCGAGATCCCTAGTTTTGCGGAAGTCGCGAATGCGGGCGGTGGAGAGCATGTTCTGGACCATGTTCCGGCGCAGGGAGCGCCAGATGGGGCCGTAGTAGGCGGCGTTGACGCTGAATTTGTTGGAGCTGAAGATGATCCTGGTGGGATTCTCCATGGGGCGGGTCGCGAAGATCTGGCCCTTCTCGATCAAGGCCTCGTAGGCGAGGTCGTTGCTGGCGACCACGATCATGGTGCGACTCCCCATTTTGAGGGTGAATATGGGACCGTATTTGGGCAACAGGTCGCGGATGTATTGAAAGAAGGGCTTGCCGGAGAAGGCCACTTGGAATAGGTTTCCGACCACCGGGTACCCCGGGGGCCCCGGTGGGAGGTTGAGCTTCTTCGAGGAGGAGCTGCGGCAGAGGAGGAAGATGATAGCAAGTGGTATTATAAGGACGGAGAGAGAGAAAGAGAGAGAATCCATGGCTGCAGGTTAAAATGAGGAAAGTTGCAGAAAATGCGAGGGATATATTAATGGAAGAGTGCATGAAATTGCAGTTAAGATGAGTTATTGTGGCTGTTGAAATCGTTCAACTAACAAGTCAGCTTAGGGTTTAATAATATGCAATTGATTGATTAGGGTTTAGCAGATACATAGACATTACCCTATATACATTAATTCGATAACTATATGTACTAACAATATTATTAGCTTCACCACTATACCATGTTTACTATCAAGATTCAAGATTCAAGATACATATATATATGGTTGATACATATATATATGGTTGACACATATATCGATTAAATTTGAAAATTTTACCAAACTTCGAAGTAAATAGCAAACGATACGCCACCTCCGAAAAGGGCCACACCTCCGAAGAGGGCTACAAAGAATTCGCAAGTACTCAAACTCTAAAAGATAAACCTATCTTGATTAAGCTTGCAATAGTAAGAGTTATGCAATATTGATGCAACAAAAGATCCAAGTTGATTTACGAGGGCATGATGGATTTAATTCTAGTTTACATGTTCATAGGCTGTTTGGTTTAATGTTCAATCTCAATTTCATCAGTTCACCACTTAGGAGGTCTTAAAAAAATCCAAATTTGCATTTTGGCTCCTTTATTTTATGGAAATGGATTGTGTATATATAGTATTCCTTTTCATTTTAAGTTCAATCAACTTTATATAAATTAATTTAGCTAGGACAAAAATGGTAGCTAGCTAGGTTCCAATTCTAACTACGTACAGGCGACCGTTCGAGAGCTAGCTTGGCATAAAAAAGATAGTAGTAATATACTTCTAAAATAGAATATATATATATAAGGTTAGAGACATGCATTGATGCATATAGTTTTTCTAAATAGTTAAACTTAAAATTGGAACCATAGAGAGAAAAACTGTCGGAAAATGGAAGAAAATTGTTATTTAAAATATATAAATACGTATAACACCATCGATGGTAAAAGAACATGCATATGGTGCCAAAAGGACAATGCATCATATATCTTAGACTGATTCAGTTTATATATGAAATCCTAATTATAGTGAATTATGATATTTATTGAGTTAGGCAAAAAGTTCAATGCTAACAAAAAAATTCGAATAAAGGTAAATTTAATGCAATTAATTTATAAGTGAGATCCCCTCAAAAGAGAAAGAGGTGAATATGCGTGAGATGGACAAAAGGTAGGCATATGGGAAATGGGAATGAGTAGTTAGAGGGAGACAGTTGGGTGGGGTAGATTTTATTTATATCAATAACTTCCCTCCATTAAATTTGCAGACCCACAGCTGTATTTCAGTCTTGGGTTATATCAATTAATATATACGTGAACATATATAAAGTTTAAGATATATGTTCATGCACTATTTGCAAATTGATACATGTATATGTAATTAAAGTATAAGACAGCCTTGCCTCGTCTCTAAACAAGAATTTTTCAATTCTCCCGCTGGATACAACTTTATGTGTAATTGGTTTTAAATGGATACAACATATATAAAGTTTAAATGGTTGTAAACAATGAAAATACAAATAGGACGGGGTGGGAGGCCCAAAAAGGAAAAAACACACGGTCCGGGCCCAGCCCGGCTCAAACTTGTGAATTTTTTGTAATATTAAATTCAGACCAAATTATCATGATGATCTATACCTACCTACTTAAGTTAGTCGCGATATATTGAATAATCTTTGAAATCAAGATAATAATAAAATTGATTAATAAAAATAATTCAAATTAATCTATTATTTATTTTGATGGATTAATTAATTTTGAACTTATTTATTTACCTAAGTTAAATCTCAATCACTAGGTCCACTACAACAATATTACACAAACTCATTCCCTCTGAATAAGCATTCTAATATTAAATTGTGTTGAATCACTTTAGCCAATGTGTTAAAAATCAGATCGATGAGCGAATCGGTGAAACTATCGGTTCATGGTTCAACTGATCTGATCGGTCAGACCACTGATTATATATATATATATATATATACAGAGACGGAGGGGCACTGGGATGGGCCCCCCAATAATTTTAAAAAAGTCCAAGGGTATTTTAGTGATTTTATAAATACTTATTAAAAAATAAAAAAATAAAAAAAGATATGTACAAATATGCATTCACGGAAATAGGTATTCTTATACCTCTACGGTCTCTGTTTTGCTAAATATAAAATATTGCTCCGCCTCCACTCCACATCGTTTCTTCATCCTCTCCTTGCCGTTGTCGGCGCGCCGTTGTCGTCGCCACTGCAGCAGTTACGATCGTCACTGAAAGTCGCCGTTTTCCGATTCCAAGCTCGCTTACTTCTCTTCTCTCCGATTTTCTGGTGACGGCGGTGAGCTCTGCGTTTCTCAATTTTTCTCAATTCTTCTTGGGCCCCCCAGTCTAAAAATTCTGGCTCCATCACTGCCCACAAATGTTACAATATTCTTTAATTTATTAAAAAATCAAATTATAATCTCTATCTTTCCTCTCCAATGTTACATCTTTCTTTTCTCTCTCTAACTCTCTCTATTCCTTTTCAACAATCATTCGAAACGTAATTTTAATTTTAATGATATTAATGTGTGAGTTATGTGCGTGTATTATTTGAATTGAGTGTTTTATAATGAAGGAGAGAGGGAGAGAGCTCCAAATTATATATTAGAGTAAGAATTTTTGTCAAGTCGATATAAGATAGACATGTGACTTCAATATGTTTTCAAACAGTAATTCAATAAACATAAATAAAAATTAAATGGCTCAATACAACACAAAATAAAATCACGACACGACTCAAATTCAACTAATTAATAAAAGTTTATTTAAATTCAAATTATAATTTAATTCTATAGTTTACCGTAACGTATCAAAATCATAATCAAAGGCAACTATAGAGTTTTTAGACTTTGAACGAATCAATCAAATTTTCACTAGAATGTTAATTAGCGATTCAAACAAAAAATGAAAAATAAAACCTAATTTTTTTTAAACATGCAATTAAATTTGCAAATCAAGAAAAGTTATGTTTCATATTTCAGTTGGCACTGGTAAAAGTTGAAGATGGAATGCGTTCTGCCCAACATATCTATGTGGATGATCAGTCCACCTCAACGAATACCAAATTCCAGAAACACTATATATGAGTAACAACTTGAACATAAAAGGAGTCCATGTAGAAAATATTTAATTAATTTATACTTAACTTTTAAAGAGCAAATGTCCACTGAAATTGCCTATAAATAGGTTAAGTGGGAGAATTTGACCTACACCAAATAAGTCCTTAAAATAGGCATAATGATGATTACGTAAACTTGACATGAACGCAATATATTCAAATCAACTGCTTATAGAGTCAACTTTAATATAGATTGTATTGTCGAATATTGGATTAATGGAGTAGTTCTTTGTAAAGTGATGAGCTATCAGAAACTCGAGTTTATTCTTGAATCTTACTTATTTGTTGGAGGGAAGCGTCTTACTAATTAAGCTACGCTTCGTCGTATTTGTAGGCCCATTATCCCATGTCTAGTATGCTTTAATTTTATATGCAAACTAGCATTTCTCATCCCTGCAATACACGAGTGTCATATTTCTTAAATTTAATAGTATGAAGTAATTTAGCATGTAAAAAATACTGACTGTGATGGATCGATCAACAAAAGGAAAAAAATCCAAAAGGTAAAATTTTGGAATATTCCTTTTGTATGACATAAAATCATTGGCCAAGATTTACAATCATCTATATCAATAATTTGTAGAAATGCTAATCGAGCTATACACGCCATTACCCATCTTCTCAAGATTAAGATTAAGATTCAAATTCATTAAATAATGAAATGACATTGTAGCTTCAAATGTTATTTAATGTATTTGCTTTTGATTGAAAAAAGAAACAACTCCGGTGGATTATATCTGTCATTACTTTAGAAAACATTTTCTTTCTTTGGACTATAGATTTTAAAAACTTTCTATTTATATGCAGATGAATATAGCTAATAATCTAATCTCAGATGTACCACAACGGATCTAGACATTTCATGTTGGACGCCCAAAATGATATTTCATAATTTCATCAGTAAAATTTATCTTGAAATCAAAACATAATTTAAATTCACAACTATTTTTTTTACGAAATGTCGAAAATCTCCAAATTTTGGTTTTTAACTAATTCTAATTTTTTTTTTGTCAAGAAATCATCAACTTTTAATCTTTTGTAATTGGTATTAGTCCAAATTTCATTGGCTATTAACCAAATTTTTCGGAGTCCGAGGTGAAATTCAAATGTGCCTTTGGAAAGCTCTAGACGATACCTCTCTAGTGGTATGTGGTACATAAATCCAAAATTCTACCAAAAAAATGAAAAAAAATAGAGTTTCATGACAAAAACTTTCAAGCCATTTTTGACCACTTCCAATTACGAAAACCCGACCTTATTGGTATCATTAGAAATATACGATCAAGAGCTTTACAATAACACCTTTGAATATTACATCGGACTCCAAAGAATCGAGTTGTTGACTAAAGAAACTTGAACTATGCCAAATTCTAAAAAAAATTAAAATCATGTATTTTTTTAACTAAAATAATAGAATTAGTTAAAAATCAAAATTTGAAAATAGTTTAGGTATTTATAAGTAACTAAAATTATTTTTATTACAGCACGAAATAAAATTTCAAATTCTCAAATATAATTTCAAATTCTCAAATATATCTAATTTAATACTAATATTTTTTAAAATATATAACTAAAATATAAAATTACAAAAAAATCATTTTTTTTCAAAATTGCTTGGGGGCCATTGGCGCCTCAGGACCTAGTGTAGCTCCGTCTCTGACCACAACCATTGAATGGCGGTCTGAATTTGCGGAGTAATAACCCATTGGAAGAGGGAAAGATCAGTGGGAGATGATCTGAGTATATAACATTATATAATCCAATAGTTTAAATCAAATAATTATTTTTTCATTAACCTTTCTTTTAAATTTTTTGAAAAAAAAAAAAAACACATATTGGTAGTTGACTCTTGAAATCGGCTGGGGGCATGAAAGTGAGGTGCAAGTTGGAAGGAATTTAGGTTCGGAAGACGGCAGAATCGTGGGAAAACATTTCCACTCATCATTTTTAGTCATCACATTCTATAATTATGGAATCTCTGCGGTTGGGGTTGCCCCTAATTCTTGGGGCTTTTTGACACTTTTATGACTCATAATTAAAATTCAATAAAATTTAATATATCATTGAATATGAATTTGATGTCTTTTGATCTATGGCGGCTTGGATTATTTTAGATTACAATTGTATTTTCATGACTGTAATTATTCGTATGTTTTTATATCCTTCGTATAGAGGGAAAAAAATTGGTTAAAAAACTATTTTAAAATAAAAATAACGAATAATGGATTTTCTGTGGAATATGTATGAATTCATTGTGAAAATGTATGAATTCAGAAATTAGAATTTTCATCCCTTATGAGAATTGAAGCTTTGAATCCAAGACAATTGATGAACCTACCGTAGATCTTCATGCTCTAAGGACTGAAAATGGTTCATAGTATTTATTATAAGACGTGTTTTTGTTTTAGTCAATCCCTTTGTACAGATATTTAAATCTATAGATACTATGGTTTGATGCTTGATTCTTTTTATCTACCTAGGGTCAAGGTATTGTGTAAGATTATTTCACAATTCAGATTCTGATCTAAAATTCGTATTAATTTTGAAGAAATGTATGATAAGGATTAATGAAACGATTAAAGCTTTAGTATTAATATATATACATACATTTTTTGGATTTTTGATTTTTTGATTTTTCGGATAATTTTATGATATTTCGGTTTTTTCGGTTCGGATCGGTTTTCATAGTGCGAATTTCGATTTTTCAGGTTCGGTTTTTTGGGTAATTCGGTTCGGTTCGGTTTTAATTTTAAAAAAATTTGGTTTTTCGATTCGGTTCGGTTCGGTTCGAGCAATAAACCGAACTGAAAACCGAATTCACCCCTACATAATATGATATTAGTTGTTAAATTGGTATTTTCGATTACTTAATACAATTAAATAGACTAAGTTGTACTTTAAAAATCACCTGGATTAAATTAATTTGAAAACTTTTGGTACTTCCATAGGTTAAAGTGAGATTAAAAAAAAAAAAGCAACCGACAATTTTTGTATTTTATTGTACCGAATTTATATATGCCGCCAAAACTTATATTTATAATGGCCCTTTTAGTTTAGTATGAAATTTAGAACCATCCAAAAATTGTGTGGTTTATATAATGAGGTTGTGCCTTTCTTCCTCATAAAAGCACGATGCTATCATGCATAGTCCATTAAGTATGCACATCTCACTCTCATCCCTATCATTATTTTTAATAATTGTTATTACCATATTGTTATTATTATTAGTGACGGAATAAAATTTTACATGTCTACAAGTGAGATTTAGAGAAACAAATATTGCAATTGACAGTTGAGCTTGCATTGGAAATTCACACACACCACAAAAACTCACTCCACCAAACCAAATATTTGAATTAGAATTATTTTTTTGAAATTTCTAACTCAAACTATAGAATGCACATGCTTCACTTCCATTTTTTTTTTTCATTTTTGCCCATGTCCCTGCTGAGAATATACTCAAAAAATTGAATTGCATAGAAAAATTAGTAAATCGTACTTGCTATTTTTTTTTAGTACTATTTAGCATTCTATTTTAGAATTTCTTCACGTATATCAAACTCAGAATTTCTGGACCTCACATCATCAAATAAAATACTTTCTTAGCGACGTGCACCACTCGACACTCAAATCAAACTAATTTGTATTTTTCTTCCTATTCCCAAAAGTTGCCAATATCCTTTTTTCTCACTAATCCAATAAATTATCAATTACTTGCTCGAAATGTGTGAATTAAGATTATTATATATTGCAGATAGACAATAGAGCAGGAATGAGTTGGATGGATATAATAAACCAGTAATATGTAAACTTGGTGCTCAACTTTTCATTTTGTCTTCTCAAAATTAGAGTTGTTAAAATGGAATTCACCCCATTCAATAATGATTTGTTGTAAGTGGATCTTTACATACTCTAATCGTATGTTGATGTAATAATACACCCACAAAGTAGAATTTTTACTAATTGTGTCATTCGTAAGAATCTGTAAACATATTTTTGATTTATGGTATTAAACTAAATGCATGCTAAATATCTAAGAGAAAAAAGGATAAAGAACATACAAATGCACTTAATTTGAAGGGGCAATTGTTAACCTAACGCTTTTAGATAATAAAAGTGTTTTATTTATTTTCATAAAAATTTCGATCTTGAGTTTAGACTAGTTACAAACATACTTTTAATAAATTATTGACAATTTTTACTTTAATACCGGTAGTAGCTGCATAACTCGCATGATATGTATCACGCGATCATGTTATAATATAACATAAGCACATGACGGTCCTACGTATAATATGACTTATACACGAGATTGTGCAACCATCTAACTAGACAATAACGGTATGCAATACTTACATGACTTTGTCACGTTCATTTTCTTATTTATCCGATAATATGATTTCAGTTAACTTAAAATATCATAACATTACACAATAGTGTCACAACATAAAGCTCAAGTAGTTCGTGAGTAATAAGCCGTTCCGTTCGGTTGAATGCATCGGATTGAATTTTCAAAAATCTTCTTCAACAAACTTGATTTTGTATTAAATATTAATTTTTCAAGACCAAATCCTCATAACTAGAAATTGATATGGATGCAAAGAAAAGGGAAAAAGAAACTAAAAAAAGAGGCTCCTTGTGTTAGTCTTTTCTATGAATCTTGTCTTCATATTTAATAATAAAAATTCTCAAATGGTATAGCTCAATCGTATTCATCATTTCTGTTAGGGTGAAAGACCACGGTATATATGAATCTTTGTCCCTCAATTTTTTTTAAAAAAAAAAAAAAAAAGACAAAAAAAGGAAAGAAGTTTGGACTCTTAAACTATTAAAACAAACCAAAAATCTAATATAGTATCTTAATGGCAAAACGGAAATGCTTATAATTATATCATGTTTAATAGCTATAACCCATCTTTCCACTAATTTCCAATATCAAATGCAAAAGAAAACAACATATATGAATTGCGTTACTTTCACAATCACACCCCCACCCCACCCCACCCCACCCCATCTACAGTAGCTATACATATACGTATATATATGCACTTCACCCTCCCTCACTTTCCATCTTCATCCGCATTCCATACACACACACACACACACAGCCATTTCCAGAGCGAGAACAAGAGAGACAATGGAAAGCCATTCCTCCTCTTTCTCCTCCTTCAATTCCTACCTCCACGCCCTCTCCGACACCCCCCGCCGCCTCTCGCGCCGCGCCTGCTCCGTTTCCACCTCCTTCGAGGAGACCAGCCAGGCCCGCGCCCGCTCCGGCTCCAACATGCGCCGCAGCCTACGCTGGTACGACCTCATCGGCTTCGGAGTCGGCGGCATGGTCGGCGCCGGCGTCTTCGTCACCTCAGGCCGCGCCAGCCGCCTCTGCTCCGGCCCCTCCGTTGTCCTCTCCTACGCCATTGCCGGCCTCTGCGCCCTCCTCTCCGCCTTCTGCTACACCGAGTTCGCCGTCGAGATGCCCGTCGCCGGCGGTGCCTTCAGCTATATCCGCGTCACATTCGGCGAGCTCATGGCCTTCGTCACCGGCGCCAACCTCATCGTCGACTACGTCCTCTCCAATGCCGCCGTCGCCCGCGGCTTCACCGCCTACCTCGGCACCGCCCTCGGCCTCCCCGCCCACGCCAAGCTCCGATTCACCGTCCACTCCCTGCCGGAGGGCTACAACGAGATGGACATCATCGCGGTCGCCGTCGTCCTCCTCCTCACCATCGTAATCTGCTACAGGTTTGATCCAATTATAATTTTGCTTTTGCAATATCTACATGCTATATACCTTATGAATATAAATACCTGGACCCCGCTCCTATACCTTATAAAATATATCTAGACCCCACTCCTATTTTGGTTTTTTAGCAATACCTATTTACTAGTATTATATAAATGTTACACTTATTTTGTAAATGCTATAGCTAATGAAATATTTTTCGACTGCTCATATTTTTGTAGCACGAGGGAGAGCTCGTGGTTGAACATGGTGCTGACGGTGCTGCACATTTTGTTCATAGTATTTGTGATAGTGGTGGGGTTTTGGAGGGGAGATTTGAAGAATTTTACCGAGCCCGGTAACCCGGAAAATGCGGGCGGATTCTTCCCATTCGGAGCCTCCGGTCTGTTCAACGGGGCGGCGATGGTATACCTTAGCTACATCGGATACGACGCCGTTTCGACCATGGCTGAAGAGGTCAAGAATCCCGCAAAAAACATTCCCATCGGTGTGTCGGGCTCCGTGATTCTCGTAACGGTCCTTTACTGTTTGATGGCTGCTTCAATGTCCGCACTCCTCCCTTATGACATGGTAATGTACACCTCTCTATGTGCGTGGTACAATCACCTGACGTTATGCCCTGTTTTTTAGGAGTCAAATATTTCATTGGATGTTGCATTTATCTGTCTGCATCAATCTAATTAGTTAACCAATTTGGTGAAAAATTTGTTGGCGACAGATTGATGCAGAGGCCCCCTTCTCGGGGGCGTTCGAAGCGGGGGCGGCCGGGTGGCGGTGGGCAGCAAACATGATCGGGGTCGGGGCGAGCATGGGCATTGTGACATCGCTGCTGGTGGCGATGCTGGGGCAGGCGCGGTACATGTGTGTCATTGGGCGGTCATATGTGGTCCCCACTTGGTTCGCCCGGGTCCACCCGGCCACGTCGACACCTGTCAACGCCTCAGCCTTCCTTGGTACGTCGGTATCTCATCATCTTTTGACCCCCACCACCACTTAGTTTAGCCACTTTGGGCAACTTTTTTCACTTTTCGTTTCCCTTTTTCGAGAAATATATATGGGGCTTCACTTTGCATATGAACATCAATGTGCTTTTAGGCCTATAGTATTTGGAATTGGATGGAATAGAATAGAGCCCCAACGTGTGGTCCTAGGTTTTGAAGTCACATCATTTAGATTTGGGGGACTAATAGTGCTTGAGGTGACGTACGTGTGTCGTTTTCATTTTAGAGGGGCGTAATTTTTGGAGTCGGGATATCAATTTTCAATATTTTAGGTTGATATTTGAAATGATCAGATTACATGTGATTTATGAGTTGGACAAATATGTTTACGGGGCACGATCCCTGATATAAAAAAAAAAATCATTCTTGTTTGTTTACGAGAATTTATTAATTATTTTCTTTGTTAAAAAGGGCGTGATTTGTGTTGAGAGCTCTGTTTGATGCAAGAATGTGATAATTTGTGCGGATAATTGGAGAAATTTGAATATAGTAACAATTCAAAGGGAAGAACTCCACTTCAATATTCATACTATCATCACATGTGAACCAATACATAATGTCCATTTTGGGTGTATTTCTTTGCTCCTAGGTGCAGCATACAGAATCTCGACCTGAAAGATATTGGTAGATGAATCTATGACTACTCCATTAACTAGACCACTGAACAAGAACTTATGCTCTTCTTAGTTCACCTTTCTGATATTCCTACACTCTTCTAATCTATTTTACACCAGTGAGGTACCAAGATTAGTGGCTAAGAAAATTGCATTAGGCATTGCTCTAGAATCTAACCTCCTATTAGCTAGCTGATTTTTGAATGTTATTTGTACTTTAGATAATAAAATAAAAAATGATTGTCATCTGATATGCGTAGGGTGACTAGGATAACCACACCTAAATTGTTCCGACAACATCTTGTTTGAAATAATTCTCTTTTACAGCAAAAAAGAACTATTGTTTTGACTATGGAAACAAGAAAATGATGCTTAATTTCTTTATCAATAATTCTTGATTGCAATCCTTCTTATTGATCATTTTCAATGTCACACCTCAGGAATCTTCACTGCAGCAATAGCCCTCTTCACAGACCTAAACATACTGCTAAACCTCGTCTCAATTGGGTCCCTCTTCGTGTTCTATATGGTGGCGAACGCAGTGATCTACAGGCGCTACGCTCCTCATGGAACTAGCAACCCCTGGCCGACTCTCTCCTTCCTCTTCTGCTTCTCACTCATCTCTCTCATCTTCACTCTGCTGTCGCGGTTTGCACCAGCAGGCAGGCCTAACGCCTTCATGCTTGCCTCATGCATTGCCCTAGCTTTAGGAGTTGTACTCTTGTTCCATTTGATGGTACCTCAGGCCCGAAAGCCCGAGTTTTGGGGCGTCCCCTTCATGCCATGGATCCCCTCCATCTCCATATTCCTCAACATATTCTTGCTTGGATCTCTTGATAAGCCTTCCTATGTGAGGTTCGGGTTTTTTTCAGGCCTTGTTGTTCTGGTTTATGTCCTCTATAGCGTGCACTCGAGCTTTGATGCTGAGAGGGATGGGATTCTTAGTCAAAAGGCCGTCGAAAGCGCCATTGAAAGTGGAGATGATGCTCAGAAAGTGTGATCGATTTTTCTTGCTTTTCTTGATTGGTTTACGTTTGTTATCTTGTAATAACTTTAGAGAGAAAAGAATGATACAAAATGGCATGGGAAAGTGTATAGTCTGTTTTTAAGTAAGGATTTTTAGGTTTGATATCACTTTTATTGTGATTATGTTTTAGTCATTTCATCAAATCAATTCTTGTGCGCCTTTAACTGAAAAATGATCAGAAAGTCAATGACATTTATGGGGTCCATCTCTCTCTCCACTCTTATTTATTAGTTGCAAAACGTAAAATATCAAATGAGAGCTCATATCTCCCATTAGAACTAAGACCAAATAACAACCCTTGATTTTGATAATCTAATGCTTAGAGATTGCCACATGTAATAATTAAAAAATCGAAAAAAATAAAAAACTGCCGTTTTTAGAGGTTGAAAGGCCA